>JANPWX010000257.1:4672987-4728788 GCA_024734555.1 Trochalopteron elliotii | reverse complement strand
ACACAACGTGTGCGAACCTTATTGCGGTGCTGCTGCCGCCGTCCGCCTCCCCCTCCTCGTCCCACCCGCAGCACCAGCACCGCCACCACCGGCACCGCCTGGCGCTGGCGGCCGAGGCGGGAGGCGGCGGCAGCGGCGGCAGCGCCAAGCCCAAGAGACCCAAGGAAAAGCGGGACAAGGAGAGGAGGAAGCACGGGGCGCTGCCCGTGGTGGCGGCGGCGGGAGATGGCGGCGGGGCCCTGAACCGGGAGGAGAACGGGGAGGTGAAGCTGCTGTTCCCGAAAGGTGAGCGGCGGGGCAGCGCCGGCAGCGGGGGCCGGGAAGGGAGGGCGGGAAGGGGCAGCGAGCGCAGGGGATTCCCTGGAGCTGCCCGGCGGCAGCGGGAGGGGCCGTGACCCGGGCCGGGGGCTGCGGGCACTGCTGGAGCCGGTCACACATCGCTGGCGTTGTGTAAGTTGGTGGGGAAGGCAGCGGCGGCTCAGTCCGCCGTCAATCCTGTCAAAAAAGGGGGTGTGGAATTAGCGATGGCGTCAGCCTGAAGCTGCCAGAGGCCTTAGGTTTTCTTACCTATTAGGGAAATGAGGATGCCGAGTAATTTATTAGAAATGTGCGAACAAAACTGAATTCGGGGAAAAACGCAGAACACGTTGCAGAAAATCGCCGTAATTTCACAATTAAATCGTGAATCATCTCGTTTCTTAGGCTAGTATTTTTTACAGGCTAAGTCATGGAGTACTAGGGAGCGTGCAGTTTAAATTTAGATTCTTGGACTTTTGAAATCTCATGTAGTTGCTGCCCCGGGCTTTCTCTATTTCTTGAAGATCACATCTCCCAGGGAATGCTCGAGGCCATCAGGAGAAGGGGAGGAGTGCTGGGTTGGTTCATTAGTGAGGCTGGACAGAAATGGCCATATGAGGTAGGACAAGATGTCAGGCAGGAGTCTTGCTTGGATTCCTGCTGTGATCGACAGTAAATCTTGGGAACTAAAAGACAATACATGAATATCTGACGACAGTACAAGAATACATGCTTTTATTCCTAGTGTGTTCTTTCCCAGTCTCCAGTGACCTTAAACCAGATGTTGATGCATTTATATTTACATTGAAATATGAGGAATTTGAAACATGCACCTAGTTTAATCAAGTTTCCTTTCTTTCAAAGAAAAGATAAATTACTGTTGTGTAAATTTAGGTTACTTTGATTGTGGCCTATACCTGTAATTATAGGATCAGCCAAGCTTGTAGAGAAATATCAATATGCCTTTTTGTCTATTGATTATGTCGTCTGGGCTGCCTTACTTCATTTTCCACTAATTTCCATGACTGTCTTAGTCTATGATTCACTTACCATTGGGGGGGGGTTTAATGTACTTGAATCTTGATTGGTGGTGTACAAGTGGGTTTTAAGTATGTAATTTCAGTGCTTTTAAGTGTTCCATTTTAGGGCTTTTTTTTCCCTTTGTCCCTGTCCAAAAGGTGACTTGGAAAAAGCCTTTAGAAGTGATGCTCAATAGCTATTTGATGTTGGTGAAGTCATTTTGTCTTCACAGATAGCTGCTAAGAGAGTCACCCAATATCCTTCTTGCAAAGCTGTGAATTAACAACCATGTTTGCTCGGGTTGCTGTAGTGTCCTACCAGTGTTAAAGAGTCATGTTAGTAAATCTTGGGGCTGTATCGCAATAGCAAGATGAAATATTCTTTCACATTGGTAGAAGAAATTGGCACTGATAATGTTAACTGAATAATTGATGTGATTTGTCTTTAAAGAGGAGATTCTGCACCTTGTGTCTGGATGATACTTTTTTCAGAGCTTATATACTCAAAGGCGCAAATTCTTTGGGTTTTTTTTTTTTAGTTCCTGAGTGTTCAGAACCTTACTTTTATTCCTTGAAAAGTTACCTACATGCAACAAATAAATTTTCAAAGGCAGTCGATACCAGTTTGGCATCTGAGTCTACAGATTTTTGTTTAGAGGAAGTAGTTTCTGAAGCTAAAATTTTGTGGCATAATTTCCTATATAAAAGAAGAACTTTATTCTAATTAAACTGTATATTTCTGCAGAGAAGACTGTGAGAAAGTGAAGGATGCACTGAGTCTTCTGCTGAGAGCTGCCAGCCTTTCAAAAGTGATTCAGTATTTGACTGTAGATTAAAGAACAGTTTTCTGCTGTTAATCCTGTGAATAATTTACTTTGCAGAGAGGAAAGGGAAAAATGCAGTTATGATGCAGGGAGAAAAGAATGGCTGGGGGGCAGGCACACAGAATCCTAAGTACAGAGGAAAGCTAAGAATGCCATTAAGGTGGGTGGGTGGCATAGTCAGGACTTGTGCATTGGGAGTGCTGAAGCTACAGACTGGAAAAAGATACCAGAGGGACTGTGGTTGCAGCATGTAATGAGTGAATGTGGAATGAATTTGAAATAGTCTGAAAGGAAAGGAAAATAGCAGGCAAACGCAGTATGGAGATGATTCTGGTCTTGTTTTGGGGCAAAAGATGATATATAGTTAGGTGCTGTAGGAAAGGCCAGGAAGGTTAGAGGGAGGTAGGATAGGAGGAGAATGAAAATTTTAGGCAGCCTACAGATATGACATTGATAAATTTAGACCATTTGGGGTAATTATGAAAAACTGAAAGGCTTGAACATACAGAATATATGAGGGGCATGAAAGTAGGAGTAAAATATTCTCCTTTAGGTGTAATGAGGTGAGTTTGTTGAAGCTGTCATCAGTGCATTCTAAAAATCGAGCTCATGCAGGCAAGCGCAGCCTCTTGTTCCTGGAGTCTGCAGTTAGACAACCTTTTTGCTTTTGGTGCAGTGGAAAAGGAGCAGCAATGTGGAATTGATGGTATTGGCCATGCTTCTCTCCTAGCATTCAGAACTGACACACGTGCCAGTGTTAGACTTGCCAGGAGGAAAATTGTGCCAGTGGGGAGACTAGAGGTATAGAGGCAGAAATACTAAGAGATAAGCAGGTGGAATGGGTGAGGATTCCTCGGTTGTTTTGAGCTTCTGAAAATGGAAAAACTCCTTCCTCCTGTTTGCAGCCAAAATGGAGATGCATTGCAGGTGGGTACATGGGATGGAGTGGAATTCCCAGTACCTGTGAATGAGGAGGAGTTGTGTTTCTGGTCAGTGAGCTGTGTGCTCTGCTGCACAGAGCTCTTGGGGTGTGAGGAGAAAAAGCTTTACCTTTGTGAGAAGGGACTGAGGGCCTGCACACATTTCAGTACTAGAGAAAATGAGGAGCAAAGCTAGGGGAATCAGGAGAAGAATGACAAAATTTGTCTCCTGAGATTGTTAGGACTGTGGTATAGACAAAATAATACTAGAATCAGGGTGTGCAGTGATGTGGAGTGAATGAATGTGAGATCTGGCCTTGAGAGGAGTAGCAATTGCATTTTCCTAATTTTAGTGTAATTACTGTAATGATGGTAGGGGTATTGACACTGAGGAGGAAATTGTGAGATTTTTCACCCTGCATTCAGAAAAGCTGATGATAGGAGCTGATGTGTGTCCTTCACTTGCTGTAGTGATTATCAGATAAGGGAGCTTTGTTCTGAGGCATCCTTATTTCCTAAGTGATAGAAAGATGTTAAGCTTGGTAGTAACCAAGATAGATAATGTGTCTAAAGCTTTTCAAAATTTTTTGTATTTTCTTCAAGTCTTTAAAGAAAGACTTCTCTGGTCTTTTAATTGCAAAGAGCTTTTAAGTTGCAGAGTCATAACCAGGCCTTACAGCTTGTGATTCCATTAAATGAATGGAGTTCAGTGACCCCTTCAGAGATGATCTACCATGCAGAGAACCTGAAAGAGCCTTTTGCTGGATGCATGATTTATTCTGTGGATAACGAGGTTTAGGCTGTTTAAACTAAGCTTAAATTTCACTTGTCATCTATGTTCTGATAGTGGAACTAAAGTTGTGCAATGTTTTTGTTTTTAAAAGTGTCAGTCTGACAGAAGTGATTGCTGTTCATGCTACAACTCTGCTGATGCAGTTAGTCATTTAACTGATACTCTGCTCTAGCAGTTCATAGTTGAAATTGTTTTCATAACAGTGCAAAGCTCAGCTCAGCCACTCCCCACTTGATTAGACAACGCCTGTCCAAACCTTTGGTTTTGGTCCCTGTACTTGCTGTAAGATATAATGCAGTTCCATGATCCATCTTTTCTGCTTTTCTTGCCATTTCTATGTAAAATTTCTCTTTCCCTCCCCTTTTCTTTTTCTTTAATGATCCATTTTGCTGATAAGATTGCCTCAGTGTGCAGGCAGTTGGAAAATGAGATTGACATCTTTTGACTTGCAGATGGAATTCCCCATATGAACAGGAAAGCTGAATGTGGTGCTGTAGCTCTTGTTTTTAATATTAGTCTTTTTTTTTTTAACTCTCCCTCCTTTGCCCCACCCTCTTTCTTTCTCCTGCTGTCTTTGAAGGATAGATAAGATTAGATTTCAGATGAGCATTTAGCAATGATTCTTCTGGTAACTGTTACCTTGTATTGTGTGACCCTTCTGGGATTTTAGCTTTGAAGAAGTTACACTTCTCAGTCTTAATAATTTTGGTCTGCATCCAGTGGGATACTCATTTCATAGTCTGTTACCAAAGTAGGTTGAAGAAAGTTTTGGATCTTCTTTTTCCCTGCTTTAGAACTGGGGCCATGCATCTTGCTTGTTAGGTTGTCCTTTATTTTTCCTTCTGCTGAGCATTTCCTCCTTCTGTTGACTTCTATTTCCCTTTTTTTTCTTTTTCCTTGTGCTATGTGACTTGACTCGCTTCCCCCTCCTGTCTGTTGAATTTTTTAAATATAGCAGTCATTTTCATGCTTATGAGGCCTCCTGACCACTCTGAATTCTTCAATAAATTTATATTTAGATACCCTACTTAAGCAGCAGTGTCTAGGTTTTAAGTATGGTCTTGAGGAGGAAGAGGGACTTCTCAAATTTCTGTTGCTGTTTGAGGATTTCCTTACAGTTCAGTTTTCAGAGCTGGTAGTGACATAATGTAAGTATGCAATGTTGGGATAAATTTGGAGCAGTGCATCTTTTTCTTGAGGGACCCTGACCCCTTTTTGATAAGATAACCTGAAGCTTGCTAGGCAGAACAAAAATCTTTCTGAGCTGGAGAACCATGCTCTTACTGTACCCCAGGATCCAGTTTTGTGTGTAATTTATGCAGCAGACACTTACTCTGGTTTTAGAATACCAAATAATTTTTCTTAGTTGACACAAGATCAGGAGGTGAAGCATTTGATGTGAAACCTCTGGAAGAGGCCTCGTTTGCAGCTGTCACATTCTCTGTTACTGATTTCTGATGCAGTGCCCCAGTGCTTGAGCTTAAACTTGGCTCATGCAGTTCTGCATACAGGTCTCCTTAGAAGTGCAAAGCTTAGAAGAACTGGGAACTCTAAAGATCATATTTCAGTTTTTTGGAAGTGTTTTAATTTTGAAAGGGATCTGTCTTCCTTTCCATTCACTGAAGAGCTTAGGGAAATGTTCTTGCCTGATAAGGGGATTTCTTTAGTTGTATCTTGGATTTTAAACTTAAATTACTGAAAGAGGTGTCAGCCATATATTCCTGGTTGCTGGGATGTGAAACCTATCTCTTTTTTCATTTTTTTTTTGGATCCTGGAAACACTGTATGGGTTTTTCCATGTTCCCATGTTCCTTAAATTGGGAAACCTTCTCTCCAGTGTACATTGTAGGATTTAGTAAGTGCAGGTGTCAAAGCTGGTAACATGGTGGTGTTAAATGTACTTCATGTACTTGCATAACCAGTTAAACATGGCTTCTGGAGGTTTTATTTTATGGGTGTTTGTTCAAAGTGAGGAGAGTGCTGATGGAAGGGATGGGAACTGATATTCTTGTATGCCCCTCCTTGTTTTCCCTTCCTTTCAGTTGCACTGCTGGTGGTGTTATCCATATTGATGGTGTCCCTTAGCAGTAGTCTGTAAATATTTTGCTGCATGTGCAGTGACAGCCCTTAAATCAAACAGAGGAGAGAGAGGCAGAATACTTTGAACATAATCTATGACTGACTACTAATGTGAGTTACCATCTGGAAAATGATGCAAAGCAGCTGCAGCTTTTGGCATCTGACAGGGTTTACAGCTCTCCTCTTTCAGTGCTGAAATGGACTTGCTTGTTTGAGCTCCTGCATGGGCTTCAAGGTGCAAATTTCCCAAGTGTCAGCCACCACACTGCACATAGCACATCCACTAAAGAGCATTCCCACTTCCCACTCATTCTCCATGATCTTAGTTCACCATTTTGTCTGTAGAAAGCTTGCAGTAGAGGCAAAGATCTGATTAGATTTCTGCAATCAGGATGGTGTGGTCTTTGAATTTGTGTTCCTGTATTTAGTGCTTAGGAAATGGTGTCAGTCCTTATGAGAAGGTATCTCCTGAGTTGGGAAAGGACAAACTTTTATTGTAGCTTTTGGTTGTAAGTGGCTATTTATTGCATAGATACAGTGTATCCATTTCTTTTATTTATGTACTTAATCTGACATCCAGAAAAAGTAGCTTTGGAATTTGAAGAGAAAGTATGCATATAGTTCTTAATTAGTTCAGTTTAGTCTGTAGAATTGTTGTAAAGTGAAAATGTTTTTCAGATGCCCTTTAGAAAGGTGAGATGGCACACACCATAATGAAATTCTTTGTCTACATGTAGCCCTTCTTTTATTTTAATGTACTGCTGTGGCAGCATTTCTTTTGTATATGGGTGTACTGTTTCTGTGATGTGCAAAGCAAAGAATATGGACTTTATGGTGATACTATTTACTGTGAACTTGAATGAGATGTAGAAATCTCTTAATTCCTTGGGTGTTGTATTTTCTCTAAACAGGGATGCTTTTTCCTGCAAAGCTCTGTCTTTTAAAAAGTATGCACTTGTTTATTTAGTAGAGTTGGATTGGATTTGCATGGCAAGGCTTTAGTAGCAGGGGAGATACAGGGGTGGCTTCTGTGAGAAGCTGCCAGTGACAGTGGTAGCATCTCTGGGATATTTTAAGTGGGGGAAAAAGTTACTGCACAGGACCAATTGCAGCTGGAGAGGTGAGTGAGAATATCTGTGAGAAACAGCCCTACAGGCACCAGGTCAGTGCAGGAGGGGCAGGAGGTGCTCCAGGGGCCAGAGCACATTCCCCTGGGGCAGCCCCTGGTGAGGCAGCTGTGCCCCTGCAGCCCAGGGAGGTCCATGGGGGAACAGAAATCCACCTGCAACCCCTGGAGGAGTCCACCCTGGAGCAGGTGGATGTCCAAGGGAGGCTGTGACCCTGTGGGAAGCCTTTGCTGGAGCAGGCTCCTGGCAGGACCTGTGGAAAGAGGAGCCCGTGCTGGAGCAGGTTTGCTGGCACCCCTGTGACCCCATGGGGCACCACAATGGATCAGGCTGTGCCTAAGCACTGCACCACGTGGAACAGGATCCACACTGCAGCACTTTGTGAGGAGCTGCAGCCCACTGGACTCACACTGGAGAAATTTGTGGAGTACTGTCTCCTGTGGGGGGGTCCTCACTCTGGAGCAGGGGAAAAGTGAGAGGAGTCCCCTCTCTCTTGAGGGGGGAGGAATGACAGAGATATGATGAGCTGACAACAATCCCCATCCCCCTGTGTCACTCAGGGGAAGGAAGTAGAGAAAACTGGGAGTGAAGTTATGCCTGTGAAGAAGGGAGGGGCAGGGGGAAGATGTTTTTAACATTTAATTTTTATTTCTCATTACTGTGCTCTACTTTTGATTGGTCATAAATTAATTTCTTTCTCCAAGCTGAGTCTGTTTTGCCCATGACAGTAACTGATGCTGTATACAATCTCTTTGTCCTTACCTCAGCCCATGAGCCTTTTGTTGTATTTCCTCTCCCCTGTCCAGCTGAGAAGGGCTTTGGTGGGCCCCTAATGTCCAGCCAGGGTGAACTTGCTGCAAGAGTAAGAAATAACTTTATAGTAATAGAGAGGAGGTTTTTTTTGCCCTCAGTCAGTAGAACTTGAAAGCTAAGGACTGAATGTAGCTCTTACTGAACTTCCATAGCTGATTCCTACTGTACTTGGATTTGTATTTTTTTAACCCATGTAGGGAGTATTTGCAAACTCTGTTTAGCCTGTGACCAGTTATTTCCTGAGCAGTGTATTTCTTTGTCAAAAAAAGTAAAATTGTGTGTTCTGGTAGGTGGGACAGACTTAATGAGAAGATAGATTTCTTTCTTTTTTGCCCTGGGACACAAATTATTTCCACTGGTTGGCTTTTAGTTTTAGTGTCTTTGGAGATGTGTAAAGGCCTAGGAAGGCTGTGTATTTGGGCTGTCTTATTTCTGTGGAGGCTCTTTTCATCCTCAGCAACTCAGTAAGCTTTTTTTATTTTTTCTTTTTTTATTTGTTAGGAGTAGTCTTGGTGGAAGCTAACTGCACCACTTTCTGTGGATGTGGAAATCTTATCATAAACATCTTTCTACCTTTTACTACTTTGTGATCTTGTTGCCCTACAAATGAAATGGAGACCAGTAGTAGCTTCTACTGGTAAACTTCAAAAAAGCCATACAAGAGCATTTCAGGTTCTCATAACTTCAACAGAACAAGACTTTCTTGCTTTCCCTTGCCAGTGTCACTCACTGCTTGTTTATTCTATGATACGTATGTTGTAAATTGCCTAATGTTGGAGGTATTCATTTTAAAGCAAGATTTTTGTGAAGAATGTTCATGTTTCTGGATGTCCCGAGGAGAATAATCTGCAGAATTTTGTTTGAGAGTTGTTTGAATTCTGCAAGCCAGACTAGAAAATACTTATTAATACTCATAAACTGAAGACATTTGAACTGAGAATTAAGTTCAAGTGTTAATCCACAGAATGACTCCCATTTCTACACAGCTGTTTTTTTATGTGCAAAGATTTTTTTTTAAATTCCAATATTTATTTATGCTTTTAAAGTGAACTACTGGCTATTGTTAAGCTATTCTGTGAGCTTTCAGGGAGGAAACCAGAAAATCTGTACATTCAAATTGAGCTTCTCAACTGTTCTTCACTTGCATCAGGCTCTATGCTTGTTTTGTTACAATACAGTGATTTCTGGAAGGGAAAGTTTTCTCCAAACTTCCCTCAGCTGCATTTACATTGTAGTTGCAGTCACTTAAGGTATGATTTACTTGTGGCTATTGCTGGGGGATGTTGCAGAACACAGTCATTGTTTCTTTTGTTGGTAAAGTTTCACCATTGACTCTAACTGCTTTGTAGATGTGAGAATAAACTAGAGGCTCTTTAGGTTCTCTGTCTTTACGTGTTGCTCTGACAAAACTGGAAGATTCATTGGGCTGTGATGCTTTTCATGAGCTGGCAGTGAAGGATTCTTTCAGTCTTTTGTCCTCTTTCAACAAGACTCAACATTTGTATATACTCTTCAGTCTTGCTTTGATTTGTAAGTGATAGCAGAAGTCAAGTGTGCCTCTTAACCATACAAAAATGTTGAGATAAAATCTAGGTCTTCCCATGATAATTGTAATTCTGGCTGAGTTGATCATTCAGCAAAGGTTATAAATCAAGCCTGGTGTTACTGCCTACTAGCTGAGTGTCTGCTTTCAGAGTGTTACATTAACTCCTGTTGTACAGCTTACCCAATTTCATACTCAAGTTGCAGGGGATTTACAAATAAGAGATTTCTTTTTGGAGAGAAACAGGTTGGAGAGGAAGATTTATGTCTGTTTAACCTATTCCTAGAAAGGTTTGTGTTGCTTAGGAAAGCTTGTTTGGTTTCCATGGTCTGCTGTACACATAAATCTGCTTTGTCATCCATCCCTTCCCACAGAGGTGAAAGGAGAAGGCTGTTCTTGGACATGATTGTTTCAGTCACTTAAAACTCAGACATCCTGTAAGTGCAACTACCTTATTGTATTGGTGCCAGTCTAGTTTCTGTTCTCTTCCTGCTGCTGATCATGATCTGTAGAGAGGTAACAGACTTATCTCAATTGCCATCTATTTTGGTTTTTGTTTGACTTACTTTCTTAAGACTCTCCCTGGAATGCATTCTTTGTTTCACCGTAAGAATTGCGAGGGTTTAAGTTCTGAGGAGTATTCTACTGAGGACACAGAAGATAGATATGAATGCTGTGGAGTCACTGCTAGAACATTCATTTATGTGGATTACTGTCAGCTCTTTGCACCTTTATCAACATGCTACCTGAGTAGTTTGGTTAGGGGTCACTCTACATTGCATTCTAGAGTTGAGAGCTTTCTTTGGTTTGGTTTTGAAATATTTCTGATTTGTTAGTAGTGAACATACTTGCTGCTTCAGTTTTATGTGAATGCTTAAGGAAGAGTAATTGGATTTCTTTGCTTCCACTTGGGGTTTATAATGCAAGTACCATGAATAAAACATCAGGGCTGTCTCTCAGCTGTATTACTGAAGCATAACATTATGTAGAAGCTTGAAATCAGATTTCCTCTTTCCCTGTGGAGGTTAAAAAGCCCAGTGAGCTCTTGGAGCAGGTACTGGCTTCAGGCCAGGAAATAAGGCGTGAAGTGCTGGCTATGGTGCATATAAGCCTAGTAAAATCTGACTTCTTTAATGCTTGGTCTCATAAGTGAATCTCAACTTGGCTTGCAAAGATGACTGCTTGAAATTATGGATTCCTCTAGGTCTAGTGTTTTACATGCAGAAAGCATGCCTAAAAGCTCTGCTTTTCTGTGTCAGGGATTTAAAAACCTGGGTGACTTGACGAGAAAGTAAATGAATAATGACACTGCTCAGATAAGCTGTTGCTGATCGTAGGTGAGCAGGGGAAGCACCAGTGAATTAAATCTGCTGTGTGAATACAGCACATCTTATGTTTTTATTAATTATATCTGACTGCTATTAATGCATTTTAGCCTGTGACTAACATAAAATTTTTCAGTTGACAGATTAAGCCACCTTTCCCAGGTATTTGCAAAAGCCTTTAAGTTCAGAGTATGTATAGATAGTTATGAGGTTTTCAGTGTAGATGTGCACCCAAGAAAATGCAAACTGTACTTTTTTTTTCCCCCAATTCTTATGTAATGCATGCAATTCCAATTTCAACAAATGAGCTGACTGCAGATGCAAAATAAGAGCAGAAGGTACAGGAGCAGGCAAAAATTACTATACAGTTAACTTGCTGTGTTGTTGCATACAGCCACAACATAACAAACAAAACTTTTCTGAGTTAAAGAAGCTTATGTTGGATTACGCAACAGATAAATATTAGCTTTTCATATTGTAAGTCCTGGGATTTCCTTGTAACTCCTCCTCTATATCCTCTTAATAGAGCTTGCATAAGAGTAATAGGAAACATGTATGTGACAATTAATTTTCTGTTCTTGCTTAATTGTGAAATATTTGCATTTCAGGTCAAATCAAAGACAAAGTTAAAGAAAGGGAAAAGAAGCAAAAAGAAAAGAAGAAACACAAAATAATGAATGAAATCAAGAAAGAAAATGGAGAAATCAAATTACTGCAGAAAGGTAGGTTCAGACTACATAGTGGTTATTCATTCTGGTGCTAGAAATATTTGTGATTGGATACTGTGTTTTAATACTATGTTTTTCATTTAACTTACGCCATTTTTTCCAGTTTGTTGGTACAAGAGTTGCAAATTAAAACCTGATGTCAGTTTTTTTGTCAGCTGTGCTAGGTGCTAGGTAAATTTAAGATAAAACTATCATCATAGTGTTGCATATACAATAGTAATAATAGGAAAGACCAGTACTTCAAGGAGCAATATTAGTGATTCTTCAATAACTGTTGACAAGATGTAGGTTATCCTTTGATATATTGTGGAGAAGAAAGATGAATGCATGTTATATTTTATATCTAATATTAATTGTACAAGACTGAGTAATTAAGGAGTTATAATCCAGGAGCTTTGTCAAATGCTGAGCAGTTTTATGCAACATGCAGTCTTCATTTTGGCTCATTTCTTCAACTTTGTTTTCTGTAATGAAAGGTTGTTAAGGTTATATTCTCATGTGGCTTGTACATCCACTGACTCTTAGAACTGTACAGAAGTTGAGGTTGGAAGGGATCTAATCCAACTGCTCGAGCTATGATCAGTGACAGCAGGTTGCCCAGGATTATCAGACTCTTTATCTTCAAGGGTGGAGGCAACAGTCTCTCTGGACAACTACATTCAGATTATATATGCAGAAGATTTTTTTTATAATGATGATGGTAGGAGACTGAAACAGGTTGCTCAGAGAGGTGACAAATAACCCATCCCTGGCAGCATTCAAGGTCAGGTCAAGGATTGGGCTCTGAGCAACCAGATCTGTGAAGATGTTTCTGCTTACTGTGGTGGGTTAGACTAGATGGTCTTTAAAAGTCCATTCCAACACAAACTATGTGTTTGTTGTATGGTCTGTGAAGAAAGGCAGAGACTGCTGGGACTGATAGGCCCAGAGAAGAGGAGGCTCAAGGGCTGTCTTCATCAGTGTGTGTAAAAACCTGATGAAAGGGAATAAAGAAGGTCATCAACCTTCTTCTGGGTTTATTCCTTTCAGGTGCAGGGTTTTGCCCACCCCTCTGTTAACTTCATGAATCCCCCAAGTTTTCCCATTTCTACAGCCTCTTGAGGTCTCTGTTGCTGTCAGTGCAACTGCAGTGCATCAACTCCTTCCAGTTTTGGATCAGCTGCAGTTTGCTAAGGGTGTGCTCTGTCCCATGATGCCATTAATGGAGAGGCTGAACAATACTGACACAAGATACTGAGGTCTGGATTACCCCAGCAGTGACTGTTTCCAGCTGGAATTTGTGCTGCTGCTCTCAACCCTTTGAGCACAGCAGTTAAGCCAGTACTTGAACCACCTTACTCTTCACTTAGGTCATGCTGTGTCAGATTTTCTGTGAGGGTGTTGCTCATCTGGTATTTTCAGTCTCTGCTTTTGAAGTTAGGAACAAATTCCTGATATGTTTTTCTGTTGCCCTGTATACTGTAGGATTTAATTTACAAACCAGAAACTGAAACCCTCAAATCAAATCTTGAACTTTAGAATGCTCATGTGAGGTCAAAGGCACAGAACCTGGTAATTACTACATCACATATTATGCTCTACACGTAAGTAACTGTATTAAGAACAATGACACTTTAAATCCTGTGTTGATCAGATCTCAGAGTATTGCCTTGAACTTGAGGACTGTGTGAGCTGGTGACTTCCTCTGAAAAGGGCATGTGTGACTAGTCTGTCTGAGCATGGAAGGAAGTCAGTGGTTGAGATACTGGGCAACACTTAACTGCCATAACAGTGGGTTCCTTAGGCTTTGTTTGAATAGCAGCCTTTTTTTACACTGGATCCTGTTTCTGTTGCTGTTCAGCAGATGAGGTGAGATCTGCAGAGACAGCAAGTTGTCTTACACTGCTCTAATAGATGATACCTAATGGGACTATTGAGCCTAAAATTGTGCTTTATTTCCATGTTAATGTAAAAGTGCATATGCCCAGGGACTCTGTTAGAACACCTCTGCTGAGGAGCAGGGTAGCTTATTTTCACAGCAAACAGTGCTACAAATTAGATGCTTTACCCTTATTTCATTTGACTTTTTATCACTCAGGTATACTTTAGGTTTTCTTTAAGGTATTGGCTGTTAAATGTTTTGTAGAGGCTGTGTTTGATTTGCCAATATCCTGCAAAATTGACTCCTATTTCAGGGAGAGAAGTGAGTGAGCCAGGAAAGCAGACAGTTTTTTAGAGCAGACAGCTCATCTCCACAGGGTTTGTATCCTGTTCAGAACAGCAGCTTGGTGTCTTCTGTGGGCCTCTAAAATCTGACTGGATGTGCTTGTGTGTGCTGTGAGGTTTGTATAACATTGCCTGAGCTGTCCTGCTGATCTAACTTTACATCTGGGCAAGAGAGAACAGAGGCAGAAGTGCTTTATGATGCAGCTTCATGTATATATCAGTGGTCAGTGTCTCTGTGACCTTTTCAAATATTAACTCTTTATCTAAGAATGTCTTCCTGTGTAACAAAAGTTAAGCTTAAAGCCCTATTGTTTTGAGCACAGGATTTACTGTGTGGGCTTTGGAACAGAGTTTTGGAATGAGTCTGCTTTCCATTTCTTCGGGTTTTTGCTTTCGTGGTTGTTTTTTCTATTTTTAATGTGTGTGTGTTTAGAAATCAACAGTACAGTGCCTAAAGACAGCTTATTTCCTTCCTCTATGTATTAGATCTATATCTTACTGTTAAATATTGCTCTGACCATCTGTTTGTGACTGACTTTGGTTGAGGGGGTGGAAGTAACAGCCTACGTGACTTCAGACAGCTAAACTGGCTGTCCAAGGTCAAAGGTGATGAGTTATAGAAGCGGCCAGTAATGAGGGACTGATGCCTTTTGAGGGAGAGCTGGTGCATAAGCCTAATTTTGGTGCTCTAAGCTGAATGTGGAAGAGTTTATTTATACTTGGAGGCTTTGGGCTGTGAGCTGTTCATCTGCCTAAACTTGGGTTGGCGTTCTGTTGAAAGCAGTGATAAAACTTAACCGTGCTGGAGAAGGACGATCCTTAAAAAGGGTTTTTCTGCTGTGCTGGAGGCTGGAAAAGAGGCTCTTCCAGAGAGCCTGATGGCTTTTCTTATGAACCTGGAACTGAAAGGGTTTTTTGTCATTCTTTTGCACTTAAAAGATGTCTCCTCTGTTGATAAGGCTGTAGAATTGCCTCTGTGTCTCTCTGTCTGCTGTGTGGAAGGAAGAGCTCACTTTTCAGACCAAAGTTGCTTGGCACATGCATATTGTTAAAAATTCAGAAACTGTAAGTGATTTAAACTTATTTTTAAGAAAAATCTTCATTGTGAATAGTTACCATCTAGAAATTGAGCATTTAATACAAAATATTTGCACCAATGTGATGTGACAAAGTTACTGGAGGTCCTGCAAAAAGGAGGATGATTAATAGGCATATTTGTAAACAATCCCATTTCTGTTCTTCATTTTAGAAAAAAACAGTCAGTCTTGTTTTTCAGATTATTTATATCAGAGCACAGCAACTGCTAAAATTGCAGTAGGAGAAATTCTTAGTATGTTTTCCTGCAAGATTAAATGCCTTGGCTTATTGAATGCCAAAATCCAGGAAAGTACTGAAAATAGTATTTTATTTGCTGGTATATAACATACATAAATACAATTTGTTTTCTAAAGCTTTTTTAAAATTATTCTTCTGGAAGAAATGACATTAAATTGTACATTCTTATGAACCTTGGAAATTTTTTATAGATGGCTTTTTTACATGAATAATTATATAGTCAGTATATTGAACATGAGACATGAGTCTTTGTGTATCTTAAGGGAAAATATTCAAGTATTAATATACAATGCACTTCAGCTGGGGGAATGAGTAGGACTGAGATAAGAGTGCAGGTCACACAATCCCCCACACTGATTTGTCTGTGGTATTGAATTTGCTTCACAGCCCTTATGCACTGAGTTACCAACTCTTACCAATAAAATATATGAGTAGAGGGTAAACCACAGATGTCAAATGGGATGGAGCAAGTGGCAACTGGAGGGGGAGCTTTGCTGAAAAGCTTTCTGCTGGAGCGGGGAATATGAAGCTTAAAGACTCCTGGTACATCAAAATGAAAATGTTAAATTTTGGTGACCGAGCTCTCCTAAAGTAAGGGAGTGAAAACCGATTTTAATTACTGGCTGCTGTTAAAAATGTTTGTGCCTCCCTGGTACTAGCTGTCATCTAGAAAACTGTGGGAAACAAAGAGTTCAGTGTTATTAATTTTTGGCTTTTGTTTTGAAATGTCTGAAGTCCCCCTCTAATAATTTTGGCTGTGACCTCAAAGTTGAGAAACAAGTACTCTGGTTGAAACAACTGGATAAAGTATTAGACTTCATGGTCTCTGCTTATTTAAATTTTCAGATCAAATGATTGAGCACAACAAATGGACAAAACGCAACATAAAATCAATTTCAGGTAACGTCTGACTTCTTGTGAAAACTTACATTTGGGAGGTATCTATAATTAACCAGAGATTAGGCTGTCTAGCATCAGTTTCAATTACAAGTATGTGTCATCTTGTAATAACAGAGCATTGGCTTACTTGCATAAAATTTGAACAGTTTTGAGTATCAGTCCTTAGTAGTAAGTCCCATGTCACTAACAGTAAAAGGGATATTATGGCACCACAAAAAATAAGGTGTGCTGATTTACCTGGAAAGATGTACCATTCCTATAGATGTGTGCATGCAATAATTATTTTTCTATTTATGGTACATAAAGCTTGGTGCCTAGAAGATGGCTGAAAGTTATTTAGCATTAGTTCTGATACTGCTGAGTATGTGCCTGCATGAACAGAATGAACATAACTTTCCTTCTTCTGCTTTCTTTATTGATATGGTGCAAATTTTGTGACTCTATCCTTGTGCAGGTACTGCCAAGCCAAATAAGAGCAGAAGCTGTTTTTCTGTTTTCTTATCAAGTGTGAGCTCAGTCTGCTTTTTAATGCAGATCAAAGGGGAAAGTTCCTGTAAATGTGGATGCTGAGGGTTTTTCTCTCCACCCCCTGTCCCTGTTATTTCTCATTCTTGGGGTCCTAGAACCATGAATCACACTAAATAAAATGTTTCTGATACAACTGAGAATCGTTAACTCCTGTCTCGTATTCCTGAACTGGGATGGAAAAAGCTTTTTGTTTATAGGTTCAGTACCTGTTGTGTCTAAATGGATCTCAGGACACAGAGACAAAGATGCCATGCACTTCAAAACGTATGAAATTAGATTCAAAGAGTATTGTGTGTATGTATGTATGTACCCACCTGTACTCTGTGTGCTGGTGGAGACTCTCTGAAACACCTGTCTTGAAAGTTTTGGGTTGCCAGTGTGTGCCTCAGCAGTAAGAGGTGAATCCTGGTAGCTTTCATCAAGTACTGCACTGCTGTTCCCAAATCAGACTTAAAACAAAGTAGTTTGGATATCTCGGCCTTGTGTTGGGATCTTTATTTAAACTTTTGGATTGCTTATTTATGTTTTCACCAAATTCTGTATGTCTGCTCTGGAGCAACTTGATTACTGCCCTAGAGAGATGTGGAAAGCCGCTCTTCTTTTTTGGCATTAGTGAAGTGTCCAAGCAGTGTTACTGGTTTTGGAAGAAGCTGTGCATTTTACTCTTAAGTACTTTGATATATGTGGCAGAGGAGTGACTGAATAAGTGTGTTTCTGCTCCTCTCTACAGCTAATGCAGAAGAGGAAAAATAAGAAAATATTTATTGGGCATTGCTGATAGCAGTTCCAGTATTCCAGGGAGCTAACTCCTTTTGCCCTTAAGTATTTGCAGCTTCTGAGCAGCTTTAAACATTACTTCAGAGTGGATCTTTGAAATTCATCAGAGCAGAAGCCTTAGGCTAGAAATGTGCTTTTTTCTCTGTCATATTCTATTCAAGCTTTACTGAGAAATACATCTAGAAATCAGTTTTTCATTTCGTGTTTGTATTGTTCAGGAGAACTGTCTCTACACTAAAGTAGTTGAACATAAATACTCTAAAATTGGGCTTATGCAGGTGTCAAAGCAGGATGGAGAGCAAGCACCACCCACACTCATTGTAAGAGGATAGATGGAGGAAGTTGTAGTCTGATCTGTATTACAGTTAAATGAACTGAAATGTTACCTTTAAAAGGTAATTTTTAAAACTTTTGTTAAATTTATAAGCTCAAGTGTTCAGGTTACAAAAATTTCTATTAAGATTTGCTAGGAAATTGATCCTGTCTCATAAATAAACTGTTGAGTGAGGTGGTAGGACTTCCTTTAAGCTGTAAAACTTCAGCTTTGTTCAGTGCTGGGGTTGTTGGAGAAGGTGTGGGGGACAGGGTATAGCTAAGCAGACTTGGTGGTTTGCTGCCCCGAGGAGGGGTGGGTGCTCCTTGTGTCCTGCTCCCAGTGGTCTGTTTGCTTTAATTCCTGTCTGACAGTGCTGTGAGCCCAGGTCACTGATCTAGCAGCAGAGTGAATAGTTTTCTGCTGAGCCATTGAGTTATTGTGCAATTGATGAGCATCAGTCAGGAGCAGCAGTGGTACAGGACTATGTGCCAGGAGCAGTGACAGAGGAGAGTGGGGGGTTGGATCATCTGGCAGTGAGATCATACATTGCTCAGCTGTGTCATATCCATTTCAAGGCTGAACTAATAATTAAGAATGTCACATTTTTTCAGTCTTCCAAGATACAATTTGATTTTAGAATGTTTTTCTTTGCAATGGGGTGTATGAAGTATCTATAAAAATAATTTTCCATATGTATGTCATTTGCTGCTAGTGGGGAAATGGAGTTTTTGACAGAACTTGTGTATGCAGTAGCAAAAGCTCATGTGAATTTTAAAAAGGCTTAAAACAACTAAGTTGTTTTTGAAGATGTGTTACCTAATTCCTGCCTGAAGTGGTTTTGGAGAACTAATTTTTACTGTTGTTAGTATGCAGTTTTTTTCATAGTCTTTAATTCTAGTAATGTTTTGAAAAAAACCCCATTTGGAATCCTTTTTATCTTCTGATTTCTGTGTTTTAAGGCTTTTTTCCACTTCAGTGACATCAGTAGCTCAGACCTTTGAAGATGGAATTTGTGTTTTGTCTCCCAAGGATAGACACCATTTTTCTCTCTTTCAGTTGCAAGTAGCAGTTTGGGGGCCCTGATACCTTCCATTATAGATCTTCTGGTGGGTTTTTTTTGTTATACTGCCTTTTGTTCTTTCACTGATTTCTCTCTTGGTTTCCAAGTGTTTCAGAATTAAAACTGATCTCAGTTCTATCCTTCTTATATATGAGATCCAAAAAATTCTGTGGAAGAGAGTTGTGCACAGAAGTGAGGGGCTGTGGGCAAATACTTATTTTGTTCCAAATTGCGTGGATCATTTTTGCAACCTGGTGTGATTTGAGAACTGTGCAATGATGAATTGTAATACTTGATATATATGTAAATGGCATAACCCTTTTATCTTGTCTTCAGGAGTAAAAGCATTCTATATTAAAATCAGTGTATTTAAAGCTGAGCAGAAAATTTCTTTTATATGACTGAAAAAGAATTATTTTTATCCTCTGGTTAAAAATGTCTATCTCCTCTGCAGGTTTTTTAGAGATGGTGTGAAAACAGAGGGAATGATAATGTTCTTCACTTAAAAAATGTCTTAGTGTAATTCCTTCTAAAGTTTTAAGTGCTTCCATAGATGTATATCAAGTTTAAAAAAAAGTACTTTTACAACTGATTTTGAAGACAAATCTTTTTGGATTTGTTCACGTGAACTTTGCATAATTTGAGACTGATTTACATTCCATCTATGTCATTTGTCTTAAAGGCACCACTGCTTTCAAGACCACGACTGTGCTCTTTCCAGTGCTGCTCACTGATTAGAAAAAAATCAACTATTTCAGTTGCCCGGGGCCTGCAGTGATCATCCAGTTCAACTGATTGCTTCAGGGCTGACCAAGAGTTAAACCGTGTTGTTAGGGCATTGTCCAAATGCCTCTCAAACACTGCCTGCCTTGGGCATTGACCACCTCTCTAAGGAAACCTGTTTTGTTGTTTAATGGTGGAAATTTGGTTGGTTGGTTAGGTCTTTTAAATTCTATTGCATAGCTACATCCTTGAAATACATTAAATTATTAAAGCAACTGCCACCACATATTACAGGAGCAGTTGAATGAAATTGATTGTTAGTAAAACTTGCCAGAAGTTCAAATCAAAAGGAATGGGACAGCTGGAAAGGGGAAATCAGATAATCTTCCTTCTCTTACTTCAGAAATGGAAGTCAATAGTTTTTGTTGTTTTGCACAGATACATACCCATCTGTAACATAAGTGCTTTACATTTCAGCTAGTGATGATGGAATGTAGTTTAATAGCTGGATGTTCAGGAAGAACATACAGATGCTGATCTTAGGATTTTCGTTGGTAATTACAAACATGCTCAAGTATGAGAGAGCAATTTGGCTTTTACCACAGTGAATAGCTTCTTGCTTTGAAGTTTGTTGCCATTTATATTACTCTGATTGAACCCCAGTAAATACAAATTTCCATCCCTTCCCTGCCATGCATGATGTCACAGATCTGAGTGATTAGTTTCAAGAAAAATCTGAGCTCCATTTAGAAGCAAGTGAAGTGGGTTGGCAGGTAACTCTTGCTTCCCCCTGCATCACCTTGCTCCAGCTATAATTCCATAGTCTGTATATTCAAACTAATATAACATCTGCAGAATGCTTGACTTCTTTGTGATATCCATCAATATAGCAAAACAATTTCATATTTAGAGGGAAACAATTTTAAAATGCTAAGTTAAAGCATTTTTAAGAGTTTGCAATACCTTTATACTCATGGATGCCTTCAGGTTATGTATTCCTGCAGTCAGGAGGAAGTGAAAAATGTCTGAGTCTGTATTTTGAGATTTCTATTGAGATTTCAAAGCCTACAATACTTAACTTCCACTGTCATAAACCGTTTCTTTGTTTTATTTCCCGCTGACTGGAGCCGGTGCCATAATGACACCACTGCAATACCCCAGAATGTAGCAGTAGGTGATTTTTGTCAGGTGGTGACATTACATGCAAGGACCCTGTCACCCTGAATGAACTATTTTTCAGGATTCCTCTAAGGTTGAGGTACTTAGTTGTTGAACATCTGTTGCTGCTCTTCCTGTTCTTTTCATGCCCACTAGACTTAAAGACTCTGGTGACAGAGAGAAGATACTAGCAAAGAAGTGGTGACTATTGCACCTACTAGATGAAGCAGTCCTGTTGCAGAGGTTTGATGCTGGGTTTACATTAAATTTAGCCTAAGAAAGGACAGAGTTCCATGAAGATACTCTGCCTTTTGGCAGTTGAACTTAGCTAAAAGTGAAGCTGTGAGAGAGTGTGCCATGTTAAATCTGATTCTGAGTGAAGGGAGTCTTTGTAGTTATTAACTGTGTGGATTAGGTTAAGAAATCCTAGAATCCATTTCCTTGTTTGGGCTAAATAAGAAGTGAGGTGACCTCGGGGCACTTCTCATTCCCCTCTCTGTGAGAAAATAGAACTCAGGGAGATAACTAAATCTGCCTCCACTTCAGGAATCCCAGAAGTATTTAGTTGCTGTCACAAACCTCAGAAGACTTGGACCCAAGTGTCTTAATTGCTTTTTCTCCTTTCCAGTATCTGCATCTTTCATGTCCAACCTCTTAATCATCAGCAAGAATTTGTGGTTCCATGCACCAGTAGTTCTGGTCTCATTTTTGTTTTTTTTTTTTTTTTTTAAGGACTCATGTAAGTTACTTGGGTGGAGGGTGGCGACCTGAAAATCGTCTACTGCAACATAGTAGTAGAGAGTGGCTAACTTAACTCTTGCAAAGAATTTCATGTTACTTAGTCTTGCAATGAAATACTCAATTTTTAAACTTCAAGGCTTCTGTGTTTGAACATGCTGGTCTTGAATCCCTGGTGTGATTATAATTTTGTGCTGAAACATACCCACTAACTTCATTTTACTATGTGCTAAATCATTTTGACTGCTTGATCTTAGGGCAGTGTGGTGCTAGAAGTTTTTTTGGCTACCACTTCTATTACTTGCAAAAAAAAAAACCTCACTTGTTTAAAACAAGTGAGAACACTTACCTTGGGAATCATGTGAATGTGTTATCCCCAAATGAGTAATTTCTGCCTTTAGGACATTTTGGACATTTAGGACAGTTTGTTTTCACTTCAACTTGTGTATTTTGTGAACTTGAAGCTAGTTTCTTTTTTGTGAGCATTTTCTTCAATGTGTCTTTTAAATTTTATTTATAATATGTATGGGATCAGTTTTTAGATGTTCCCACATGTGCTTCTTCAGCAAAGTTTATCTAGTTGTGAAGGAGTGACCATGTGAAAAGCCCATCAGACAAGGTCATTTCTGGCAGAGGCATCTCGTGGGCAGATTGCTGCTGCGGGTTCATATCCATGGATGGTTTGTGAGCCCCTTGTCTGCTAACGACCAGCTAGAGGGAATGATGGACTGCTACTCATCATGAGAGCAGCCTTGGGAAACATGGGTTGTTGTGATGTCCTTCCCTTGTTGTCTCAGCTTATTTATCAGTTGCAATGTGACCATGGCAGGTGTCTCTTCCCCTCCTCACTTTTGGTAATGTAGGCATTGTGACCCTTGCTTTTGATCTCTGATCTTTGTGTGCCATGGTGAGGGTTTTGTTGACTTTGAATCACAGTCTTTAAATACATATTTTGTATAAAAATATCCTTAAGAGATCTTTTTTTTTTTAAACTCTCAACAGGCGGGAAGGAGAAACCAAAAACCAATGCAGAAGAGCTACAGATTAAAAAAGTTAAGAAGAAAAAGAAAAAGAAACATAAAGAGAATGAGAAGAGGAAGCGTCCAAAAATGTACAGCAAATCCATTCAGACCATCTGCTCAGGATTGGTTTCTGATATTGAGGATCAGGAAGCCAAAGGCATCATAGATGATCATCTTAAGGATTTCAATGGGAAAAATATGGATCCCAAGAAGGACTGTGTGTCCAAGATACCAGAGAACAGTGAGTTTCCATTTGTCTCGTTAAAGGAGCCACGGGTTCAAAATAAACTCAAAAGGTTGGACACATTGGAGTTCAAACAGCTGATTCATATTGAGCACCAGCCTAACGGAGGTGCATCAGTTATCCATGCCTACAGTAATGAACTCTCCCACTTGTCTCCTGTGGAGATGGAGAGATTTGCAGAAGAGTTTGTGGGTCTGGTTTTTAGTGAAAATGAAAACTGTGCAGCTTACTATGTAATGGGTATTGTTCATGGGGCAGCTACTTATTTACCTGACTTTTTAGACTACTTTTCGTTTAATTTTCCCAATTCACCAGTGAAAATGGAGATTTTGGGAAAGAAAGATATAGAGACAACGACTATGTCAAATTTTCATGCTCAGGTAAGAGGTTATGCATTTTACTTTCTAAAGTCATATAATGGTTTCAAACAACTGTGAACGGGTTTTTTTAGAGTAGTTGCTCTTAACTCTGCTATGTGGATAACACAGAAGACTAGAAACAAGGGATTTCTCTGATCAGTCACTTCTGCGTTATTGAAGATGAGAAGAGACATAAAATTAAGTGAGACATCAAATTGGATTTTTGGTGGGAGGGCAAGTGTTTGCATGCTTGTGTGTGTAGGTTTCTTTGGATTTGTTTCTGTAGCTGAAGATTAACCATGAGTTTTGGAGGGTTAAAATGGTTTCTCTGCGGCTTTCTGGGTGTCTGAACAGTAGTTTGTCTGTATGAACTTTGTCATAAAACTGAAATGCTTTAATACAACGTTAAACATAACCTGTGTAGGGCACAGTTAAATTTGCTGCATTTGTAGTTTTGGTTTTCTAAATCCATCCTTGAAGAGCTTGAGGGTTAATGTGGCTACTGATTTGGTCCTTAGCCCTTTGCATTTCTCCTCCTTTGGCTGGAATCTCTGGAAAGCTCTCAAGTTAAATGGTAGAATGACTGGCAGCTTTTGAATATTTTTTTATTTTAAATTTTTTTTAAAGAAATTACTGTATACTCTTAACAACAGCTGCTGATTAAACATCACCTCTGCTGTATATTAACTTGCTGTAGAAAATACATTTCTCTTGCACAGAAGTTGTTTATAGCACTGGTTTTCAGGAAAAATACCTGTCCAATTTTCACTTGATAAGGTTGTTGCAAAAAGCGCCTACAGTGAGTATGAAACAATTTATGCAGAAACTCAATCCTGTTTTTAGTGATATCAACTTTATCTCACAATTAGCCTTTCAACTCCCATATTTGTGAACTTAGATGTTGTATGGATAAGCTTTAAACTATTCTAGTCTTCACTTTTGAGACAATTAGAGTTCAAGTGTAAGTTACACTGTCATATTTTTCATGAAAAACATGCCTTTTTTTTCCCTTTGGCTGCCTAAACATTTGCATACAACACTTGCATGTATTGACAGATTTCAGGTGTGTTATCCATAAGGATATGCAGAACTAAAATGTTGTTGCAAGAAAGCATTTGCAGTGCTGGCTGAGAAAATATCTACTGCCATGGAATATGAATATTCTGTGAACTACAGTCACTGTTTTTCTTGAGTATGTAAACTGAATCATTAAGAATAAAAATCACAGAACATATGATGGGCAAGTCTCCAGAGCTGCTCTATCTTTGGCCATTTTATGTAAGAAAAGCTGGATCTGTCCTTGTAAGTATGTTCCTTAAATCCAGCTGGTTATCTTGGATAGCATTAACACAGATATAGCCGTGTGCTAGTATGTGCCCTAAAGAAATAGTTAAGCCCGAATTTTATTGTTGTGAATTGTAATAAAATTATTTTACTAAAATGATAGATTAAATTGGTATTATAATGGTAACATCAACATCTGTAGTTAAACCAGTCCTGTGTTCGTTGGGGTTGAAATCATGATTCCCCATTTTTGTGTAAGTGAAGGAGGAACAGAGAGAGGCTGTGGTAGATGAAAGAAGCCAAACTGTTTTATTACAGCATTCAGTTGATCAGCTCCATGGTCTAAGCTATATTTTACTTGGCTGGAGGTTTAGTTCTGGTATCTTCTTTCCTTTCTGTTCCCTAATGTTTTTCCTTAGTTTTTGTGGCATTTTATCACTTCTCAGTTTGGTTGCTTGACAGAAAATGCTTGGCTCCTTGTATTTTTGCTAACTAAGGGGTATATGGTGTATAAATAACATGTATAGGCAAGCATCAGACTTTAATTGTCTTCTGTGCAGCATTCCTGCTTCCTGGAATATTTAAGTCAATCTTGGTTGCCTAGTGTATTTCCTTACGATTTTCTTATTTCTGTTTTAGTTTGGCTGTTTGCTTTGGTGGGTTTTTTTTTTAAATGTGGTCTGCTACAGTTAAAATGTTTTGTTAGTTTTGTATTCTCCTTTTTGACTTGTTACATTTTGTGCAGATGGAGAACATTATCCTGTCTCACTAAGTTCTTTGTGAATCTTTTATAGGGATTCTAATGTCTTGTTGCAGTATATTTTGATGAAACTTTAAATGTATTTAGTTTTCTATTCCTGCACTGCCCAAGCTTTATTCTGTGGTGTTCCTTGTCCTGAACAGCCTGAGCAATATCTAGCAGTTGTTGTATAGCCTCAGTTGAGGAATTACTGTATTTTGAGAGAATACAGTAATTTCTCTCAAAAACAGGATTCGTTTTCTGAGGTCTAAATAGGAAATTGATTTTATCAAGTCTGCTTTGAGTATGTATCTTGGACTTCATCAGCTCTAAGAGACTTGGATATTCCTTTTATTGTAACTAAATTTAGCTAATTTTAACTGAAACACTGAAATGAAGCTCAGTTTGGTACAGGAGGTTCTTTGGTAGTTCCTCAGAGCTCATGTACCATATGTAATCAATCTGACAAATGTAAGTATTTAAAAAGATCAAAAAAAGTATTATAGAAAGGAGAATGAAGGCTGAGCTAAGCCTGAAATGGAAAGTATTATAGAGTGTTTCATCAACTTCTGTTTTTCAAGTTGATCCTTCTGTTACTACTCAGTCTTCCACCTTCTGTTTTGTGACAGATGTGGGTTTGGGATTTTTTGGTTTTAAGTAATGCATATTTCTAAGTCATCGAGTTCTGTGACAAAAGGCAGATTGCACAGTAAATTCTGTTGCTGAGGTCAAGTTGGAGTCCTCCTAAGTTTACCTGGAAGATCTGCATCTCTCAAGTAATTTACTTAGTTTTCACAATTGTAGAATTGAAAACTAGCTCTTTGCAGCTTGCTTCCCAATGCACATGTGTCAGATAGGAGTAATGTAATTTTACTTGTTAGGAGATTGTAAGGGGTACAGATTTGTGAGAATATTTACAGCAGGTGCAGGAGAGATGACTTTGGAACTGGTTCTTTCTAATGAGAATTAGCTTTTAAATTTTGCAGGGAGAGGAGCTGGGGAGTTTTTCATCATCCATCTTGGGCCTATGCCTGAGTATTCCTTAATTTTTTTTTTTGCATTAGTGGAACAGCTCTTTCTGAGCTGACTGCAAGGCTTAGTCAGACAGTTTCCGTAACTGGGCAAAATGAAATTAGTCTGGATGTCCTTGTAGCCAGTAAGTCAGTCCTCCAGGTGGTGAAAAACTATCTTGTAGTTCCATCTGCCCTGGGCTGTGTTTGTGTACATGGCAACAGCTACATCAGTTACCTGATAGCCATGAATCTTGTTAGGTTCTTATGAGGCTTTTAAAGAATGTAAATAATCAGCTTTTGCCACCTACTTGCAGCTTACATCACTTCATTTAAGCTATTTAGTGCTGTTGAGATGAATGTTAGTATTTGAACTTTTCCTAGTGCTGGGCAAGTGTAAGTTTTTATTGCTGTGCTGAAATCCCAAAGCTTGCAGTTGATGTTTAACGGGAACAATGCTTAGTGCATTGATTTTTACTGTCTTGCATCAGAGGGAGCTTCTTAGTACAGATGAAGTAAAATGCTGCACAGTACTAAACAATTCCTCTGCTGCAAAACAAGATGGAGTATGGTAAAGCCATATTTGACAAGTCCTTGTCTGATGTGTTTGCAGGAGATCTCAAGGTGAGTCTACTCTTTCTAAAGAAATCTGTTGTAAAATCATTTTCTTCCTTGTTTGACCTCTTATCCTTTCCTTCTGCTCTTTAGTGGACAAGGCAAACAGTTTATCCTTTTCATTCAGTTTTCTCTATATTTGAAATTTGCTTAGCAGCTCCTTTTTTCCTTCTCCCTGGATCAAGTATTTTGAGTTATTTCAGTCTGTGATCATGTGCTAGCCATACCCTTATTAGTCTTAGTGTTCTTCCATTATGTTCAGTTCAGTAATACATATTTTTCTTAATGTACAATACTAAGAATTGACAGTGTCTGCCTGGTTTATTGATGTCAAAGACTATGAGAAGATTACTGCAAGTGTCTTGCAAATTATTGCTCTCACATCTATTTGTTCCTTTTTCAGAGCAGTTTGTGATCTGCTGTAGCAGCAGCTCCTGCTAATTGAGTCACTTCCCTTTTCAGGTTTATGCAGTTCATTAAATGTTTATGTGAGTGTAGTTTTTGCTTTTGTTTAAACTAAACTATATCCTTTGCATTCTGACCCCCTCTCCAGTTTCGAGATCTTGTTAATTTTTGATCCTTTCCTGTGATGGACTTGCAGTGTTGTGATACCTGTGTGTTTTATGAGGAGACACTGCCTTCAAAGGAAGGATCCTTGCTGCCTGCCTCAGAACTGGATAGTTATGTGAGCACAGACAAAACTGCCCACAGTTTGCTCTTACTAGACCTTGTTTCTGTAGCAGTTTTTAGAGTATAATGGAAATGTCAAGATACCTACTGGTCCTCTGAACAAGCCTATCCAGTCATAGTTGGAAAGGTTAGTTTGACTTGATTGTTTCCATTGGTTTTTTTGGGTTTTTTTTTAATGTGACCATGTTTATTAGTTCTTGCTGTCTTATTTTCTAGACTACCTAGTTGTATCTAGCTAAGTGTTTTTTCTTGTAAATTTGAATGAAGCTAAGTAGTCTCTAGCTCCTCTGTCTTCTCTTGACATCTGTTTCTTTAAGATGGTGTGTTACTGTCTTCCAGATCTGAAGAACTTTTGTGGTTTTGAGTTAGAATCATGGAATTGTTTGTGTTGGAAGGGACCTCAAAGACCATCTAGTTCTGACCACCTGCCAGGGACAGGGATATCTTCAACTGGACAGGTTGCATCCAGCCTGGCCTTGCACACTTCCAGGGATGGGCCATCTGTAACTTTTCTGGGCAACCTGTTCCAGTGCCTCACCACCATCACAGCAAAGAAATTCTTTGTAATAGCTGAACTTGCCCTCTTCCAATTTGTAGCCATTCCACCTTGTTCTGTCACTACGTGTCCTTGTATGCTGCCCCTCTCCAGTTCTCTTGTCTCCTTTGGCTACTTGAAAGTTGCTCTAAGGTCTCTCTGGAGCCTCTTCCCCAGGGTGGACAACTCCAATCTGTCTGTGAAGAGTCTGTCTGCATAGGGGAGGTGCTTCAGCCATCTCATCTTCATGGCCTTCCTCGGGACTTGCTCCAGCAGGTCCGTGTCCTCCTTGTGCTGGGAGCCCAGGGCTGGATGCAGCACTGCAGGTGGGGTCTGAGCAGAGCAAAGGAGCAGAATGCCCTCCCTTGCCCTGCTGCCCACACTGCTGGGGTGGCAGCCCAGGGGATACATTTGCCTTTCTGGGCTGCAAGTGCACAAGCCTCTCACCCAGCAGCATCCATCCAGCACTGCCAGTCTTCCCAGGGCTGCTCTCAGTTGATTCTCCTTGCTGGATTTGTGCTTGGGATTGCCCCAGCCCACATGCAGGACCTTCTGTCATGTGGCCTGTTGAACTTCTTAAGTCCCAAGACTCTCAATGGCATTCCTTCCTTCCATTGTGTCAACTGCACCACACAGCTTGGAGTTCTTATTGATTTATTAAAACTTTGTCTTGTTTTACCTTACTGCCTTTGTCCTTAGAGAGGATGCACATCATTCAGCCTGTTCACTTTAGGAAAAGTGATCAAATCTTTGGTTAGTTATTAAAAAGGTGTAACATTTTTTAGCAACTTCTTGCTGTTACAATTCCTCCAAAATAAAGCCTATTTTTTTTATCCTTCTGGATGATGAAAAATTAAATTTTATCTCTTTTAAAGCAAATATAATGCCCCATTCTCTTTTAAGTTAAAAAAAGATTGATTCTTTTAAAAAGTTCCTCTTAAAAATTGTTTAAAAATATTCTTTATCTAAAAAAATCTTTCAAAAATATCAGTTTTTTTCAAAAACTGATCTGTAGGACTGTACGTAAGAGACTTTTTGATCAATGATGGCAGCATATTGTCTTGAAGCACAAGTTTTCACTTACTGAATACCATTGAACAAAGAATGAGTTCACAGGGGGTGACATTGGAAATCTGCAACACATGCTTATTTGTTTTTCACTTAGAAAACAGTTACCTTTCTAGATTTCTTCTCAATAGTTACACACAGTGAATATTAGATGACAGTCTTGTGTTACTCTTATTAGTCACGTGTGTTGTATTGACAAAAGCCAAACCTAAATCAAACCCTGGAGGTTTGTACTGGCAGCTCAGACAGGGTCTGAGACTGACCCTGCCATGGATCTGCCTGAGCTACAAGAGCAATAGAAGCTGTGTTGCTTTTGCCACATCATTTTCCATGAAGGTATCCAATTGATCCTAGCCTTAATTTTTTATTTATTTTCTAAAAATTCTTTGTCAGCTGCTTCACTCTCTTTGTGTTGCTGGAATTCAGAATAAAAGGGAAGTAATTTTGCTTTGAAAAACCTCTGTCTATCCATGTTATTATTTGAGGATTTCATATGCAAGATGAAACATGTCAAGTGATAAATGAACTACAGTGGTTCACCAGGAGGCTGGTGAAACTAATAATGCAGTAAAAATCTTGAGATTGCATTTCCAGAAACTTCCAGTTGAGAAATACTGTTTGTTGAAATTAGGTTTTTAATGACAATTGGGTAATGCCAGAACTGTCAAGACATCCTATGCTGATACCAAAACCCTGACCAAAGGGTGAAGAAAGGAGTATGAAGTACATGTGGTGTAATAGTAAAAAGCAGCTAGATTAAGGAGTATTTGTAAAATCAGAGCAATTCTGATGAATATTTGTTCAGCCTTGGCTCCCATTTGAAACTGGAAGTATAAGGAAGCATTTAAGGATTTGAATGAAGTTGGCAAGGAGCAGAAAACCACTTGGGCACTTTGTTGTAATGTACCAAATGAGCAGGAATGGTAATGGCCTCTTCATGGCTGTAGCATTTGACATTAACACTGACTTTGAAATTAGATGTTTTCTGTTCTGAGACACCAGTGTGTAAGTGCATTGCTCCTGCACTTGTGTAGCAAAACCCTCTATTCCCTCAGTGTCCTTGCATATTCTTAGGTGGTGTAATATTTTGGGGGTTTTTTGTTGGTCTTTGGTGGGATTTCCTGGATTTTTTTGAAATTATTTTGAGTTCAGTTGGTGGATGATTTTATTTGTTTGTTTGTTTGTTTTCTCTGAGGACTGTTTTTCCAGACTTTCTTGGTTTTAAAGCTGAAAAATTGAAACAAATTTAAACTTTAAAATTCTAGCAGGAAAACTATAAAGTTTCAATTAAGAAAAAACCTCCTCCACCTAAACTCCACAACAACCCACCCCATACTATATTGAAAATAAGAATTCAGTTCTTACTTGCCCCAGTTTACATTTTTTAAATTCCTCTCTTGAAATGCATGGTTTATTGTTTGGATTGTTCCCTCCACTTTGTGACTTATTCAAACACAAAATCTTTAACATGTAGTGTCTAAAATGTTACTGTTTGTCAGATGATAATGCTTAAATATATTTTTGGTATTTATATATATAATATGTACTTTTGCATCTAGTCTTCAAATTGTTGTCAGACACCAAGACATTTCTGTCAAAACATTTGCTATTGCATTAAAAAAATCAGTTGAGGCCGTGCGAGTCACAGAAGCAGATAATTCTGTTTTACTGATTGTGGATTCAGTGGTGGTTTTACTGTCACAATTTTCCATTTCTGTGATGCAAGAGAATGACAGTCTCCTTTTGTGTGTTTTTAGGTGACATACTTCAGATGTAAGCTACACAAGAAGAAAGAAGTTAGGATGTCATATTTATTATCTTATATTTCTATCTCTTTTCCCTGTCCATAGTATTATACTGCATGTACTTGATGATTTGTGTGTATTCATTCCTGACCACATGCTAGAAGAGCAGCATGTCCTTGATTTTTTTTTTTTTGTTCCAGTTTTGAGCAAGTCTGTAAAATTCTAAACCTAGTCACACTGTGAGCTGTGAAATTACATCTGGGAAGATTAATTTTTAGAAGATATATAAAATACTTCACATTTTCTTCTTAAGTGGTCAGTGCATAATTTAATGTAGAATTTGATAAGTGCTGGTTATGGATATCAATATTGGTTTTGTGAGTTTAGAAATACATTGAGGAGAGAATCTTTCTCGTCCTATGAGCCAACCAGCCAAAGGATACTGACAGTAAAAGGAAGGTAAAATGTTGCTGTTATCTAATATGCCATAGGTTATATTTATTTGGTTGTTGTCTTTATTAGGATTAATTTTGTTTGTCATTGGTCTAACAGCAATGGGAGGTTTTGGTGTTTTCACACTATTACTTAGTAGCAGTCTTAAGTTGGAAGTAAGTGAAAATTAGCTCCTCACTAAGAATGACCTCACTTTTTTATACCTCCTTGTCTAAATCTTTACCCTAATCTGTGATAATGTAATTCAAGCATTAACCTCTTCTCTAAGAGTAGAGTTTAGGATGCTACAACCCAGTTCATGGAAGAGATGATATGGGAGTTGCTTTTCATGTGCCCACAGCTGCTTCCTCTTTCAAACTCTCTTGTTCTTTCTGGCAAAGCATTAGTATTTATGACCTGTGTCTTTATTTATTCTTTTCTAAAATAGAGAGTTTTTTTAGGTAATTCCTGGATTAAATTCAGATCAGTTCCCTAGACTTGCTCCCTGTCCATCTTCAGAGGACCTAATGCTATGAGGAAAGAAGGGAAAAGAGAGCAAATCCTCCCTGTTGATCACCAACATGGATTTGTTTCCTGTTTATACTGGGTGTGGACAGGTTAATTTTATTTGTGGATTGTGTTTTGGGTTTGTGACTAAAACTGTTGGTAACACGCTGGTGTTTTGGCTATTGCTGGGCATCACTGGCAGAGTTCAAGGCTTCCAGGATCCCCCTGGTGAGTAGGCTGAGCTGGGCAAAGAGCTGGGAGGGGATGTGGTTAGGACAGCTGGTCCCAGTTGGCTGCAAGGATATTCTGTGCTGTAACATTGTGCTCAGCAAAAAATCCTGAGGGGACTGATGGGTTGGCTGGAAGGTGCCTATTGCTTGGGGCTGCTGGGCATCATTCTGTTTGTGGGAGTTGGTGAGTGGTGGAAAACACCACTTGGTGGTTTTTCTTCTTTGGTTTCCTCTTCTCTGAATAAACTGTGTTTATCTGGACCCATACATTGCCTTGCTTTTCCTGTTCTCTCCCATGTCTCACCATTGTGTTAGCTGAGTGAGCAGGGGCTGTAAGGTCGGTATCTGCAGCCTGGGGTTAAGGCATTACAGAGTTTATAGTCACTCAGACATTTCATTCTGTACTTGCAACGATGTGATTCTGAATATGGTCTTAAAAGAAACCACTCATCCTTTGTAACTTTGACATTATTTAAGCATTCATGTTGGTATTTCTTCTCCTAAGCTGGATCTTGAGAAGCAATTGTACCTCGTGATCAAGGGAAGGGTGGTTGACCAGGAGAGCTGGGGGTGAAAGGGGTTGGACAAACAATGCTTGAAAAAGTTGTGTTCATTTTTCAGTTTTAACTTTCAGTGGTGTGGTCTTTTTCTGGTAACAAATGAAAAGTTACTTAATTGATCCTTCTTAATGCAAGTATTATGCTGCAGCTAAATACTTTGCTGATTTGATGTTTCATTACCAACACCTAGTGGTATATAAGCCAAATGGGTGGGTTGATCCAGCTGGAAACTTCACAGCTTTTCCAAGCTTTAAGTTAGTATTTTTAGGAGAATTTTTAGAGTTGTCGCTTGGAGTAGTTTCACAACCAGCTTATCATATTCTGTATGAATCATAAAATGATTTAGGATGAAAAAGGTAGACTTTTTTAAGAGTCCAGCTGTTAACCCAGTCTTGCCAAATCCATCACTAAACCATGTCCTTAAATTTCACATCTACCTGTCTTTTAAATGCCTCCAGGAATGATTGCTCAACATTTCCCTGGGCAGCTTATTCCAGTGCTTGAGAACCTTTTTGGTGAGGAAGTGTTTTTAATATCTAATCTAAACCTCCCTTGGCACAACTTCAGGCCATTTTCTCTTGTCTTATCACTTTTTACTTGAGAGAGTGGTAGTAAGTAGCATAAGGAAGCATGGAAAAAGGCAGAAAAATGGTTTTCTTTAATCAGGGATGTAGATGAAAACAGCATCTCAATATCCTAGACTGGAGTGGTGGAATATGTCAGTGGAAGAAACATCCTTTTGCATGTTAGGCTTTTTAAAAAGTGCCTTTGTGGGTGTCTGTAGCTTCAGAAAGTGGTTTTAAGTTCTTCCTTGCTCATTGCTGTAGTTGCACAAGCTCCTGATGCTTTGCAGCAGTGCAGAGGTAGCTGAGGACTGAGCTGATGCAGATTCAGCAGAAATGAATGTTTTTTGATATTTTATCACAAAATCACCAGCTGTCTCTGAAAAAAAAAACAAAAAAACCCAACAAAAACAAAACCTGCAGGAATGTATGACTAAAGATTTGAGGAATAGGGGATTATTACTAGACTGTTCTTTTCAGTGTGTCTGTGATGGCTTGCTGTAGCATTAGCTAAGACATTTTGTAAAATCCTCCTTTTAGCCATGAATCTGTTTCCTGGGAGGAATGAGAGATGACTGGGAGATGGGGACAGTGTTTGATTCTGCATTTCTGGAACCATCTGGTTACATTAGTTGAGTATCTCAGATGGGCAGTGTTGTTCTGTGTTTTATTTTCAGGAACTGCTGTTAATTCTCCTCTGCATTGCCATGACTACTAGGAATATTGATAGTTTTTTTGGGTGAGGAGCATAGCTAAACAGTATTTCATTAACTGTTTTCCTTGCACTTTTTTACTTTTCTTACCTTGGATATAGAATGTCCAGAGGTACCATACAGGAGCCTTACTTGGTGTGTGCAGTAATCCATCTGCTCTTTCCTCTGTTCTGACCTCTTTGTATTTCATCTCATAATGCCACTGTGTCTTTCAGCCTGCTAAACAGGAAATCAGAAGCTTAAAGTGGACATGATCCTCATCAGTCTCATGCATGATTATTTTGGTTATCTAACACAACAGATCAGATTGTTGAAAAAAGCCTTTAAACAATATGTATTTCTGTTCAAATTTCACAGTAGAAGATTTCTCATGAGAGGTGGATGTTACAGCTGTTAAAGTCTGAAGGGAGCACAAGATGTGCTAGCACAGCAGAGCAAAAATGAAGGAGTGACTTTCATTGTCTTGCTTTTTGTACAGCTCTTTATAAGCCTTGTGTTCACTGTGGTAATTTGCTCCAGTTAATGTGCTTGGGAAGAGGTGGTACTGGAGAGGATGAGTAGCAGAGGAGATGTTTAGAGTTAAATTACTTGTATCTCAGAGTTCTGCCTGTTGCAAGAAAAAAGGCAGAAATTCAGCTAGACTTGAGTAATCCAGGTAAGAATTCTTATTGACTAGTTACTGAGCATAATATCCAGTGATACCTTTTTAGAATTACTGGTTTGGAATGTTATCTTCTTGAAAGGCAAGAAATAGTTACTCCAGTTTACCTTCAGATGTTAAAATAAAATACAAATCGTTGTGGATGTTTAAGATCTTCTGTCTTTCAGTTTGAATAAATTTACTTCATAATAGTCTGAAAAGCACTGGAGACTGAAGGACTAAAAAAAGTCTTTCTTTTTATCTCAGAAAGCACAGGCATAGAGATTACAGGTGCTCATGGAATGTAGATTTTGCACAGTAGAGGACTTGGTATAACTTCTGTTGTCATATTCTACTTGTAGGTAAAAAGAACATACTCTCATGGTACATATAGAGCTGGCCCAATGAGACAGATCAGCCTGGTTGGAGCAGTTGATGAGGAAGTGGGGGATTACTTCCCTGAATTCCTTGATATGTTGGAAGAATCACCCTTCTTAAAAGTAAGGACAGAAGGGAATGGGCTGGGAGAAGGGGGACAACATGCTGTGTAGTGCTGTTAAAATAATAAAGTGACAGTATGTGATACTTGTTTAGATAATTGAGTGTTCTAGTAAAGGCTTTCATCGTGAGAAATAAAGGCTTTTAACAAGTTTTTTAAAGTAACTCACTTGAAAATTGTGGCTTATATTTCCCATTAGTGTACACTGCCATGGGGAACACTTTCTAGTTTAAAATTAGAGAGTCGTAAAGACAGTGATGATGGTCCCATTATGTGGGTACGTCCAGGAGAACAGATGATCCCTGTGGCTGACATGCCAAAGTCACCTTTCAAAAGGAAGAGGTAAGTTGAATTATTTTACTTGGTGAATGTCTGGTTAGTATTTTTTTCTTCACAAATTCATTTTATCCCAAACCTTTTACTGTTTGATGTTATGTGTTGAAGACTTATAATAATTTATATTATCTCCAAAACCACTTTTTTGTTGTTTTGTTATGTAAGAATCTGGAATTTTTTGTTTTAATTTTTACTGTGTGGCCAAGTAAGGTGCTGGTCTTTTTTGGAGCTTTAGTAGAAATCTAAGGTGAAAACTTCAGGAAAATGAGTATACACATGCAATTACTGATATGTGCCATGATACTAGAATTGATACCCCTGTTGTTACCTGTGAGTGGATGTGTTATGATCTCTGGGGACAAGGACTTTTCTCTCACCTGGAAGGTAACAACTCCAACATTAAATGAAATCTTTAAGATTTGCTGTGGTATTGGGTATAAGAACCAGCTGACTCTTCAGCCTCTGCTGAAGTTGAATATTGTATGTCATAAGGAGTTGTCATGGGAGTTCTTTTCAAAATGTGAACACAGAAAGGGAGCGTATCAGAAGTGGGAACAGGGGCAGGTGCCTCAGGAGGAGTACAGAGACACTGTCCAACCTTGAAGGGGATGCAGTTACAGCCAAAGACCATCTGGAGCTGATTTTAGCAAGGCATGTCAAGGGTAGCAGGGACTTCCACTGATGTAGGGACAGTGGAAGAAGAAAGACTAGGAAAATGGAAGGCATTTGCTGAATGGGGCAAAGGGCCTGGGGACAAAGGACGTGAAAAAGGCCAAGAGAGTGCTTTCTTTGCCCTTGTCTTTTCTTGTGACATTTACTTTCAGGAATGTTCTGTCTTGGAGACAGTAAGAGTGTCTGGAGCAAGGGCTACTTACCTTCAGTGGAGAAAAATCAGGTTAAGAAACTTAGTAGACATCTGGGTTAGACAGACATCAGCCCTGGGGACCTGCTGGGATGGATCACATCCTGTAAGTGCAGTGGGAGCTGGCCAGTGTCATTGCAATGCCACTGTCTTTGAAAGGTCATGGCAATTGCAAAGGTTCCTGAAAGCAAATGCCACTCCAATCATTTAGAAGGGTAAGAAGCAGAACCTGGGGAACTGCAGGCCAGTCATTCTCACCTTCATCCTGGGCAAGTTGCCATTTCAAGCATGAGCAGCACAGCAGATTGAGGGACAGGAGTCGTCCCCTCTGCTCATCACTGGTGACACACAGCCTGGTGAGCCCAGAACTGGGCATGATACTGCAGATAAGACAGACATGGCCATGCTGGAGTATGTCTGGTGACCTGGGAGAGCTGGGATTTACTCTTGAGAAAAGAATGTTCAGTGAGATCCTACCAACGTGTTTAAGCACTTCACAGAAGGTTGTAAAAAGGACTTATTTCAGCAGTGCCCAGTGACATGGACAGAGAGAATGGACGCAAGCAGAATTACAAAAAAATCCATTTCAAATAAGAAAATAAAAGGGTTTTTTTTAATAGATGAGCAGTCCTGTTGGCTATGATGGAAATTAGATAGTTCAGAGAAATTTCTGTATCACTGTTACTGTTTTTCTTACGCAGAACTACCAATGAAATCAAAAACCTGCAGTACCTACCTCGAACCAGCGAACCCCGTGAAATGCTGTTTGAAGACCGGACCCGAGCCCACGCGGATCACATAGGACAAGGCTTTGAGCGACAGACCACAGCTGCTGTGGGGGTGTTGAAGGCTGTGCACTGTGGGGAGTGGTAGGTGTTGATTGGCTTCACCTTGGTGTCTGAAAAATGTTTGCCTGAATTCCTATTTATAATTGGAAGGGAGTGCAGAATAGGTTAATCTAGGATTAAAGATTCAATAAAGGCTTCGTAGGTCCTGGCTGAGCATTAGATGTTTGCCCTCTTTAGGTTGGATGTGGCTTTGCTGTGTGGTTGAAACCAGAAAGGTACCTTGCAGTGACAGTTCAATAGTTATAATTGAGTTGCTGTTACTGAGGTCTGGTTAGATGTAAAAACACCTCACACTTCATTTTGCTTAAGGTGGTGCATAGAGACTGAGCTGTTACTGCAGCAGGGGTGCACATGGAGACCTTCTGACAGTTCTTTGTGTTGTCTGGAGATGAGCAGAATTCTTCTGCTTCCCAAGTCGTGGCTGTTACAACCCTGATTTATATATGGAAGCTCCCCTGGGAAGAATCCTGTTGGAATTGTGTGATATTTTTGGTGTCTGTCTTTGGAATTCCTTTGTGGCATTCAGGAAATAAAATGTTCCGCATTTGAAGCTTGTTTACATGTTAACCACATGAAAAGCCCATAACCATATGGGCTACCTGGTCCAGATCTAAGAGGCATTTATTAATGTCTTCAGACTGTGGAGAATGACTTTGCATATGTAAGTACTATAAATACCTTTTTTTCTTTGTGTCTTCTAGAAATTACAAGAGCGAATTTCCTTTGGATAAAATGATGTGAATTTGTGTTACAGTGCATGAGTTCATTGACATAGAAAGTAGAATAATTGTCATTGGGGAAGAACTGGATTGTTGAGATGATAATGTGTTTGTCTCTTGGGCTCTGAGGTTTTCAGTTTCCTTCCTCGTCAGGTTGATGACAGTGGGAGCCTTCAACTTCCTGCTTGCTCTGAGTGTGCTGTGGTGAATTAAGACTGAGCCCTAGTAGCAGGTCAAGAGCTGAGATAACTGTAGATCTGAGTACTTTAACTTACACCTTGCACATTTGAGAAAGGGACTTGCAAAGAAAGTAAAGAAACCAAACGAACCCCCACTCCTGGAATTTGGATGTTTGTGGAAATTAAGAAGTTGAATTGATAGTAATTTAAGTGTCTGGGAGCTTCCCATTCTCATCCTAGAGCTTTATAGCATACTTGAAAGTCCTTCAGTGTGGGGAATAAAAAAGAAATATCAGCATTTCATTTCAGTGTAAACACTGAAAATGTATCTTTTAATTCAGAATAAAAAAATTTTGACTGATGTATAGAGAGGAGTAAAATATACAACACAAGCAGCACAATAAACGTTATGTATTCCAGGCTTGATTTGACCTAAATTATAATTCCTGCTTTTCCTTTCCACTTTTGTGTAATTTTGAAAAGCCACTTCAGTGTATTTACATGATGAGAACTAATCAGGGTTTATGGTAATGAAGCATCATTGATTAATGTAGCACTAAAATTATTTCAGGTATTAGTTTTGCCATAATTTGCAATCTGTGGGTGGATTTATTTTAAAGGAAACAACATGAATGGAAGTTTTGAAAAATCTAGTTTTTATTTTTGTTCAGTTTTGTTTATTTTTTAAAATGTTTGAGTAGTTGAACAAACATGAAAAATTGGAGATATTCTGGGGTGATTAAGGCACTGTGGCAGTAAATGCACACATTGTAGTGATGAGATAATGTATACAAAAATAATGCTTTATGTGAGGAGAAAACAAAACAATTCCTGGGCTGCCTGAACTAATCCATAAAAATGGATTGAGTGTGCAAGAAGAGGTTTATAAGTTGCTGTGGGTTTAAAGAAAGTAGAATTTGTTTCCTTGTTGATAGAGATGAATGTTAATGATAGGTGGGATAAATGGTATCTTTCAGAACAGACAGGAACAGAAATGTTGAAAAGCAAAAAGGAGGTTATGGTGCTAGAGGACAGACATGGAAATTAAACATAGTATTTTGAAGAAGAAAAAAAAAATTTCTTTTCCCAAGTGTGACAGGATCTTGATTTGAGGTATTTTGTAAAATTACTGTATTATGATCTTCATTTTATTGCTTTGAGTATTTACAATTTACAGAAGAACTGATTGTTGCAAGCAAATCTTTTAAGGGTTGAACTAAAATCTGATAAATGCAGGTGTGATCATGCTGATTACTTAATGCCATTCTCATAGGTGATACCAAGTGAGCTTTAGAACTTATGAAGTGACAATGAAATTTTAAATTATGGAAATTTATAAGATTTTTACGTGGAAAATTTGGGTGGGTTTTTACATGGACAGCAAAAGGCACTTGGTAGCATTGTTGTTGGCAAAATGAAACCTGTGCTTCAGCAAGCAGCTTTCAAGTTAATGTTCTAGACACTGAAGTTGTGCTTCTCTGTATGATCATAGGAATTGATTATATACTGCCAGAATTTATTTATTAGACCAGAAGTATTAATGGTAACACGTCTAGTTTTGAATCTGTTTTGAAAAGTCACAGCAAAAGGAACCTAATCCTTTTGAAGAATGAGAGGAAAAAATACTGCCAAAACCAGTTATAGCAGTTCTCTGGTAGAGGCTTAAATGGGTTTTTCTGAGGTTATCTTATGTTTTGTTTTCATTTAATGTCTTTTTGGATATTAACTGAACTTCTGTGCTACAGTTTTGCTTGGGGGTAGGTACATAATACCTAAATTAAAGGTTTTGCAAAATATTATCTCAAAATTGTGCTAAAGATAAAATCTGCAAATACAGTATTTAAAATTATCTGATGGTGGTTTTTCTCAGTTGTTTGCAAAAGGAATGTTGTGTTCTCTGACAGAATTGCAGCACAGAGCTGGTGATCCATCCTCTTGGACAGATGTATATAGACTGAGACTAGGAATGACAATGCATAAACCAGAATAGACACTGCTGGGAAAACACATTGATTTGGATTGAAGTTCTCTAAGTGTGTGAAATATTCTTTCAATTGATTTGAAGTCTTAACTTCATTTACAAATACTGGGGACTCCAAATGCAAATTCATATTCTGAAAAAAAATAATCAACCTGCATTATGAAAGGTAGATTAATGTAGTTAATGTTCTTAATGCCACTTATTAGAAGTGTTTCTGAAGCTTTTTGCTTTCAGTGTTTAAATCCTCTTCAGGAGTATCTAGATCAAAATACAGAGACACATTTTAATCTTTGTAAAACTGAAAGTAAAATATGTGGTCTGAAAATTCTTCCTAGCATACTTTCAGTAGTTGATCTGGACTTTTTTTTTTCTCCTGAAAATAGCCTCAGACTGGTTATTTTTTGCTTTATTGAGGTCATGACCTAAATAAAATAAACATGTCTCCTATGTTTAAAAAGCCTGAATGAAGTGTACATCATTGCCTGCTTCCTAGAACAGTAATAACAGGACAAATATATATCTTTATATAGAAATAGGTGATCATCTTACTTTTTAAAAAGGGCTCTTGAACATCTGTTAGCTTCTGCACTGTTTCAGCAGCAGTGGATCGTGGTTCTGATCCCTGGTTCCACTCCCTGGTTCCAAGAGGCAGTGCCTGGACATGCAGCCTGTGCCCATTGCAGGCTGAGGAGGTGCTGCATTCCCGTCAGCCCAGGGGACTCCAGAGGAGGAAGGAAAGAAATCTTTAATCAGGTTCTTTCTGGCTAAGAAACTGTCCTTGCAAAACTACTCCAGTGTGAGCTTTATCCTTTATAAATGAAATCTTCCTGTCATCACATGTAAATAAAAAAAATCCTTTTAAAATGCAAACATCCCTCAAAAGCAAGTATGTAGAGCTTTTATTTTTTTTACATGTCTTCAGTGAGGAACAAAATTTGGCCTTTAGATTAGGAAGTTACAAGGACTGTAGCTGCTTTTGCCTTTTGTGAGACGATTCTAGAAGATGTCTCCAGAGGAGCTGTATAAATGGCATGCATTTCTTTGGGAGAGATGCTTTGGAACTAGAGATGTTTCTCCTAACAATTTGAATATGGAGACAAAGGCTTATTCAGACTTTGCACTTGTGTAACTCTCTCTAGTGAGCATAAATAGGGATATCTTTTTAAGAGATGTTTTGTGGAGGATGCCAGTATTGGCTGAGTACTGGCATTGTGGCAGCTTAGTATAGGTTCAGCTTTTACTCCTGACTCTGAGGTGTTTGGTGTTTGAGGCTGAGATGTTGAGAGCAGTGGTTGCCATAGTGCTGCCAGTCAGACTGCTGCATGCTCAGGTACCTGATGGGTGCATTGTGTTGGAGTGCTGACAGAGTAAGCCCAGTGTATCTGGGACAGCTGTCTTTCAGCATCTAGGCAGCCAAGAGGCCAGTTAAAAATACAAATTAAAAACTGTGTGTTTTGTTGGCCTTTTATTGCTGCCATTACAGTTTATAAAGAAACTAGTTAATTTATTCAACCAGTTTAATGAGGTTGTGTTTTGGAATTAACTGTTTTGATCAACTCTTTTTTCTTAAAAATGTAGGTTGTGGTAGAGTTGTTGAGTTCTTTAAGTTAAAAAAATTGCTTTATCCTTACATGCAGGCCTTTTGGTATTTTCTGCAGCATGGTAGTTTCAGCCTCTGACTGTGCGCTTCTTACTCTTCTGTAGGTCTGAGCAGCCTCGTATAACCAAAGATGTAATTTGTTTTCATGCTGAGGACTTCCTGGAGGTAGTTCAGCGAATGCAGTTAGATTTGCATGAGCCTCCACTCTCACAGGTAAGCACACTGAGAACTGATGGTCCGTGTTGTCTGAGTCCTAAGTCAGAGTTTTCACCTTTCCCCCACCTTTTCCCTGCAGTGTGTCCAGTGGGTTGATGATGCAAAACTTAATCAGCTGCGAAGGGAAGGCATTCGATATGCCAGGATCCAGTTATTCGATAATGACATTTATTTCATCCCGAGGAATGTTGTGCACCAGTTCAAAACAGTTTCAGCTGTGTGTAGTTTGGCTTGGCACATCCGGCTCAAGCTCTACCATTCAGAGGAAGAACTGTCTCAAAACACAAGTACTGTTGAAGCAGGGACCTCTGCAGACCCCAAGTCTTCGGTTGTTGGACTTCAGACTGACAGAATTTGTACCATGAGCAAAGATACCTCCGAAGACACCAAATTTCCAGATGCTCTGCAGACCAAGCACCTGCAGCAGGAATTTTTGCCGGTAAAACACGAACCTCTTGCATCTTTCCAAGTAAAAGAAGAGCCCATGAATGTTGATCTTGCTGAAAAGACAGTGACACCTAATGACGTCGGGGGACAGAATGTTCAGGCTAGGCTGGATCACGTTGAGTTGACATCACTAAAGCTGGAAATGGATTCTAAATTTGAACCTAGCAACAAGGACTCACAAGGCAAGTTGTGCTCTGGAGGTCACGTACATCCAGATGATACAAGACAACCTAGCTCATCATATCCAAAATTGCATGGACAAAGAGAGGATGATTTTTTGTGCTAAATTTGTATATATGGTTTTAAATTCCTTTTTAAACTTAATGACGTAATAATGTAAAGATCATAAATTGTGAGGCAAGTTTGTGACTTGTCTTCGCATCTGTTACAGAAAATAGTTATGTAGCTTTGTAACATTCCTCAGTGCCTGTCCATAACTGTGAAATATCAAAGCACTTAGGGCCAGATGCACTGTAAACACTGCAGGTTTAACATAAAGAAGTCTTTAAATAATTTTGAGTTGTAGGTTTTAGAGTAGAGCTGACATTTAACATATATATTTTTTGTAAGATGAGCCAGAATTCTTTTTGACAATTCCAGGCTTTTCCATAGAGCTTATTTATACCAATTTTTTCATTTTAAATGTGTCAGCACTGTAGTGTAAATATCTTTTTTAAGAATCTTTTTAGTGTGATTTATACTGAAATGTGAGCCGCTTAATAAAGGTTCATAATAACAGATTGGTTTTATTTTTGGGTCTGCAAAAAATAATTCAGTTCAACTGCCTCTCTTAGTGGTTATGTTTCTACCTGCCACTAGTGCATAGGATGCCCTTATGCCTTGAGGGTGAGGAGCTGTAGCAAACTGAGGTGGAGCTGAGGCATCTTTGTGAAGGCAGAATCAGTCTTCTCTTCACACAATTCCTTATGGGTGCTGGTTCTAGGCACACCCCAAACTCCTGCTGTCAGATATTCAGGTGGAACTAGGAGACAAAGTGGCTGTTTGGAGGGCAGGTGGACACGCAGTGGGCTCCAGGAGTGCTACCACTACCTGCCTGCATCTCTCTAGATGAGCTGGTGCAAGGGAGCAAACTCCCTCCTGGGCTTTGCCTCTTGGCCCTGCTCAGGGCACAGTTCAGACAGTTCCATTTCATGTAAAAAAAACTCCCACCCAACCAAAAAAACCAACAAACCCACAAAACAAGTCAAAATAGCAACCACTCCCTCAAATCTGTTTTCTGACTACAATTAAAAGAATATTTAAGTGGTTACTTACCAAGCTAAAAATGCCTCAGCTTTAGCATTGACCTGTAATTCACAGAGACATACCTGGATTTGAATTGCTCCCTGTGCTGATGGTGCCAGGCAATAAAGAGGCTTGCCAGTATGTGTAGTGGGAAAGTTCCTCATGAGTCACAGTTTGGAAGCAAGAGGTGTTTCATTAAGAAAACAACAGCAGTGTCCAAGTTAACTGTTCTCTTTCCCCATCTGTGGAACACTTGGATTCTTTTGTGTTCTGAGGGAAGAGAATTTTGAGGCTAGCTAGCATCTGATCTGGTAACTCTGTCATTTAACTTATTTATTCTCTGTGTAGTGTACTCCTGTGTAGTTCAAACACAGCCAAATGATATGTCTCTTGGGTAGCTGCACACAGCAGTAAACTGCCCTACAGCCTGTCCTTCAGCTAAATGTGTAAAACTTCAGATCCAAGGCCTATTATTTCCAAAGCCCTCTGTATCTCTGATTTTTGTTAGGATTTTCTGTATAACATTTTTGGAAGCTGTACCTCCTTAAGCACCCACTTTATAAACTTTGATGCACTTAGTGGTCACTTTGGCTTCATTTGTAGCAATAGAACAATGTGATTTTCTGGCGATGTCCAGTTCAACTACCTGAGGTTCTTCTGTTGTAAATGTTTTTTTTCCTCATAGGTTGTTAAAATTTAAAATGTTACTGCATGCTCACAGGTGGCACTAAAATCAGCTCTTTGTTAGATGAGTGCCCTGACTGGTTTAATCCAAAATAAGTCAAGGAACTATTAATTAAATCAATATTTGAATTGCTAAACATTACTCCTACATAGCCATAATTATGTATTAGAGAAGCAATAGAAATGTGAGTCTCTTGGATGTGGCTGATACATCCTTAAGTCTTACTACTGTTTTCTTTAATGCTGGCTAAGAGATTACTACCAGTTTTTCAGCCTCAGGGATCTTGCTTTCCCCTTTGCCATGAGCAGATGATTCATGTGTGATGTGGTGAGTTACTGCTTTAGCAGATTCTGATCGGAAAAAATTAATCCTTCATGTAAGAATTTGAGCCTTCCTTATAGCAGGAATGTGGTCTCAGCTCCTTTTATTGTTTTCTGGATTTTCTGGAAATAATGCTTCCACCCCTGAATCTCTGGCTTCATGAATATCCACATACAGTGACTTGGCCTTTCATTCCTGTTCTCTCTGCTGCCCATGGGAGAACAGCACCAGGGCAGAGCTGCAGGTTGTAGTTTGCACCAAGCACACAGCTCTGCAGGTGGGATAGATGAGGGCTCCAGCTTTAGCAAAACCAGCCTTGCCAGACTGTAGCCAGAGGTTTCTCAGGCACCTCTGCGTGGCTCAAATTAATTATAGCCACTTTTCTGCCAGGCTGGCCCTTAGAAGTATGGGTCAAACCCATACCAGATGCTGCTTTTTAAAATAAAAACCACACAAAACAAACTCCCAAAACTCTTTAATTGACTCAGAATAACAATCTTACCAGTGTGCTGGTCATGCATATGCCAGCCATTTGTTTGGGTTCAAGTAATTTTTGGTAGCCTGTTAGATTTTGTGAAATGTGGACATACATCCCCCAGGGCAGCTGCCAACTTTCTGCAGTATAGGCCCTGTCCAAACAGAAATAATAAATCTTTGAAAAGTATTAGCAAATACAACTTTACACTTATGAGTAGAACTTTATTTTCTTTTGGAGACCTGCTCAGTGGTCTTGAACTTCTGCTCAGGTATCTTGGTCCTGAGATTTTGCTTCTGAAGTGCCCATATCTTCAAACCATTTTTTCTTACCACTTTCAGAACTTTAAGAGATTTTTTTCAAGTGGCAGGGTTTTTTTGCATTTTTTTTGTGTTCTTTTGGTTTTTTGAGACAGACTAGATTCTCACTTTAGGCAGAATTCCTTGCAGACAGAATTTGAGCCATAATAGGATTATCAATGGCTACCGGACCTCTGTTTGCATTTACAGATGTCTGCAGGCTGGGCTGACTGGCTGCATTACTGTTTGCTTTTTAAAGAAAAGGTTTAAAAGAAGTGTTGTCCTCTCCCTGTGGTATGTTCATTTTAGTGAGGTTGTCCTTTGAGAGGGGAGTACTTTTTCTGAGAATTTCACCTCCCAAATTGTTCATTAGTCTGACAGAAGCCTTGCTTCCATCATGTGCTACAGCCTTTATTCCTGCTGCATACAACTTCAGACTTTGGCTTCAGCAATAAATCTTTCATGTGTTCTGCTGTACTGAAACTAGTCCTTGCTTTTCCCCCTTCTCTGGATTTTGGTGATATATAAATCTCGGTTATTTTGGCTGAAATCTCCAGTGTTTTCGTTGTCTCTCTTGGCCCTTGTTCTTGTGCAGATTGGAGAGAGCTGTCCGAGCCCATTGGTGCTGTTCCTATCTCCCTGCACGTGCAGTGGTGTTCCAGTTAATAACATAATGTGCAGAAAATTAGATGTGTTCCTAGATCCTGGTACATATTTTTGGGTTGGAAAGAATTGCTTTGTTAGAATTGCTAAAAAATCCTTCAAGGGGGTAGCGACTTTTTTTTTTTCTTTTGATATTACTGGATCTTTTGCATTTTGCTGGCAACTGACTTCATGTGTTACATACAAGTGTTACTCAGTGTTGTGTCATCCCCAGCCCTTCAAATGCCTGAAAATTGACTCTGAAAGAACATTTTCATTACAGGTACTGCTGGCATGCAGATTTTCCCTTCCTTGTTATTATAGCGAATATTTCAATACTACTTTCACTGAAACATTAATTCTGTCTGGTATTAAAGTATTATTTTAGAGGATGATGATTTAATTCTTCATCTGTGAAAGAATTCCTTGGCAATGAATAAAGTTGATTTTTAAGTGGATATACATGTGCACAGTAAATAAATTGGAATTTCAAAAGATGTAGGAAATGGAAATCTGAAATAGTAGAATGCTGTGTAAGAGATCCGAACGTTACAGATTTGGAAAATTGAGTAAGTCTTCCAAGAAACACAAGACTGGTATTCATTCATCAAAATGACTGTTTTCTAATATCTGCATGTGAATAAGATGCTGAATTGACCAAAATAAATCCATGATTTTTCTTTGTTCATTGGCAGAATGAACTGTTGTAAGATAGTACACTACCACCTGACCCTGCTAGGCTGAAAGCTGTACTGATTCTGATCAAGAGATCAAAGAACTCCTCGAGCTTCTCAAGTGTCATTTAATTTATTTTCTTGTAGTGGTCAGGTACGTGGAGAGCCTTGTGTTTAGTCAGCCTGTACCCTACAGGATGTATCCAAGCTGGAAATGGAAAGAACAAATTTTCACTGCTTTGTGCTTTGCTGTGAATGACTGTCAAGAATGTTTGATTTGATTATGAGTCACTGTGTTCAGCTGATATTTTATTACTTTCTTAAACAGATGAAATGCACTTTAAAATTGTGTAGAAGTTACTGGTATTTTGTGCAGATCCCACTGAAGTTGCAGCATACGTGGGAATATTTGGGGAACAGATTCCCATCAGTCACTCATTTCATTTTTCTTAAAAATGCAAGTTATTTTGTGTTCTGTTCAGAAGCAGTGATTAACTTCACAATATTTAGGTTGCTGTTTCTGTTAAAATCATCAGGGATACTGACATTGCAAATTTAGTGTATTATATTCTAACCACTGTTTTTCTCTGTGCTTTGATGCTGATATGATCTCTGCTTTGAAGCCGTGCTGTACTTGAGTGCCAGCTAAACACTGATCTTCTCTTGTTCTGGTCATGCTGATAGATGAGCCTGCTGATGAGGGCGTTAGTCCTAAATAGTCCTTTGATATTTGGTGTACAGTTATCTGATACAAACATTGATTAAAACAGCAGTTTAAACTTCTATTTTTATCAAGTTTGATTTTTCAATAGTTATTTTGATACTGTATTTTATCATTTAATTTGCCATCCACGGGAATGACAGTGCCACGTTGGGTGCAGCTCAGGCCTGTGTTCTAAGGACTTTGCTTTTTGTGGGAGCTTTTTAATCCTGTTGTGTTGAGACAAAGTGGGGCAGTTAGCAAAGAAAGCTGTTCCTGGTGTCTGGAGATGAAAACCTTGAGAATTAGACCTGTGTGTGGAAGACTGTGTAACGTAAGTCAAGGCTGCTAAATCTTTATCCTTAGCATGCAAGAGTAACACTCAGGTACTTGCCAGTGTGAAGCAACTGAGTTTTAGTTCATCACAGAAATGGAATTTTTAGACTAAAAAAACATCTTTAAGCAGTGATTTTTTAATGACCTTCAGAAGGAACACCTGGATGAACATTGAGGTGGATGAACTAAGCTCACATTCTCATTGCTTTCCAGCTTTATGCTCTTTGGCTGTTGTTCTGCACTGTAGGGACTTTTCTTGTATTTGTCTGCTTGGGATGTTGGTTTTGTTAGGAAAGGCAGATCAGAGGGAGTGGCGTCACTGAGCTGCAGATTTTCCTGTTCTTTATCCCACTTCAGCACAAGTCCAAGGAGAAAATGTAGAATTTATATTGAACAGTACTCTAAGTGGTCCAGCTGCAGAGATTCCTTAAGTTCCCTTAGTTCTCCGCCTGATGCTTTTCAGCAGCAAGTTAATACCCAGGCCCATTCAGGTCTAGAGGGCTTATATGGGAGATGAACTCCATCAAAACCTTAAAAAACAGTAAAGTTACAGCAAAAAGGTGCAAATGTTCTTTTCACAATTCAGCATAGTTGTTTTTACTGCAATCCTGATTAAAAAACCAGATGTGTTACATGATAGTGCATGTTTTCCATGCTGGTAAATTCAAACAGCTTCTTTCTGGGGATGCAATTATTCAGGAGCTTCATTACTGAAAAGCCATGTTATTTTTTCCCAGAATTATATTGATGTTAAAAAAGGGAACACCTGATATTAAAATTCTGAGTTTCTGGGAGTCTCGTAATTTTCACTTTCAGTTCCACTTTGTGTCACCCAAGTTTTTACACTGTGGAAATGTGAACATTTTCATGAGGTCAGGTAAACACTTTGCTTCTGTACTACGATGCAGATGTGTCAGAAGATAACAGTGACAGTACATCTCTCAGATGGTTGTGTACTCCTGTCTGTGCTAGTTCAGGCTTTGATGTTGCCCTCTGTGCCCAGCAGTGCATTTCGTGTGTGTCTGCACATGTTCTCAGAGCATTCAGGGTAAACTTTGTAATATGTGGGGATGTACATGTCACATAACTAAACCCACAGAACTGGATACTCTTCTGAAATGGTGACAAATCAAAAAACCCAGTATAAATTGGCAATTGAAAATTTTAGTTTCATGACCTTTCACACATGTGCATTAAGTGTTTTCTGTAATTGGATGAAAGCAGGTACTCGCCTGCAAAGCATGCTGGAGTGTTCAGACTTCTATAAAAGATGGAAAGAGAGAAATTATGTGGAATATATCTCTCCATGTCCAATATATCTAATCAGTACAGAGAAATCCTTCCAGTTGGTTTCAACAAGCTTTTGAACTGCAGTTTAAAACAAAGCTCCTGAAGGCCAAGTTCTCTCCTTTGCTCCCATCAGCAGCCACAGGGAGCTGAGACAACATCCTTGTGCCTTTTTATCACAGATCAGTGTGAGCCATCTCAGTATAGAGCTCTCCTTTTCCCAGCCACCTTCAGCAAATTTGCTTTTCACCTGTTTTATCCTGTTACTGAAGATCAGTTGGTCAGTTGGTAAATTTAGGAAAAATGTGTGAGGAGCATTGGTTGTTGCACTTCCAAGCTGTGATCAGCACCTTTGAGAACAGCGTAATTATGAACAGATGTAATTAATTCCTGCAGCAGTTTCTGGAAAGGTCACAGTGGGCTGTAGTGTACTTTGTGTCATAAATCCTTCTGAATGAAGTTCTGACAAGGCAGAAAAGCAACATTCTGTGCACAAAGATCTCAGCACTGTTCAGGTCAGTTAAATGTGATACAAAACTCTCAAAAGCTTTTGTCCAAGTTTCCCTGTAAGAGCAAGGAACTTAGAAAGTTGAACACTTTCATCTGGGTGTGTGTCACTTCTGTATGACACCAGCAAGAAGCATCTGCTTCAGCTTTCCAAATAATTTATTTCAAGGTTTGTAAACCTTAAAAAAAAAAAAAAAAAAGCTAAACCCACAACCAACACTGAAATTGCTGATCTTTTTCTATTGAATTAGAGGCAACAATTAAAAGGAGATTTCTAAGGACTGTGTGTGATTCTAGTTAATTAGAGATGCCAAACTTTCAGATAATTGTTACATCTGTGGAAGAGAAGGGTTTTATTAAGGGGGCAGAGTCACCATTCATGGCCTATCTTGCTAATAATACACCCAGCTCCAATGAAGCCAGTTCTTGTTCTTCCATCTTTTGTTTTATGTCATAACAATCAATTACCATCATCAGCTTGGCTGAGAAAAGCTGCTCTGCTCTCCTGAGCAGCATGGGGGTGTTCTGGCACCCTCTGAACAAGGGGATTTAGAATTTTATTCTTCCAGAATCATTGGATGGGAAAGGACTATGGGTATTATTTTATGCTTGGTCCCATACCTACCACAGGTAAATGTCTGTGTGTGTGTGTGCAGATAAACTTGTCTTGTCTGAGGTGCTTGAATGCTTGTTACCTGTATCACTGCTGCTTAAGTGAGTCATCAGAGTTTACCTGAATTGGAGGTAGGGCTTTAGACTCTCTTTATAAATTTGGAAAGCAGCCATACCACATTGACAAGGTCTAGATTGCCTGCCATGGAGTGGCATTCCATTCCAGGCAGGGGCTCAGTATCCCAGGTTCCCATTTGCAGAACAGCACCAAGAGGAAGGAGCAGATGAAGCCCATTCTCTCCACCCCACACAGGTACCCGTGGCACCTGCACGTGTGTGCTCGCTCTCACAGCTCCTGTAGCCAGCAGGCTCAGAGCATGTCCTGAGATTGATGTGCTCTCCCCTCCCCACAGCTCATCCTAACCACAGGGGCCAGTTTTACTTGAAAAATCACTCCAGGGCTGAAGGAAGTCAGTTCTCCACAGGAACCTCACATGAATGGGTAGAAAGCCTCAAACACAGATCAAGGTCCTTCCATTAAGTATTTTTCAGAACTACACAATGCACAGATACACCTCCTAAAAACAACTGTTCCTGCTAGGCACTTCCCATAAATTATCTGATGTGCATATCTTGGGGCAGGGTACATGGGTTTGCTTAGTAAAAGCTGATGTCTTGTTATAATAAAGAGTTTATAAATATTTTACATTTAACAACAGCTACGGTTTAGAATTCGTCTTTGTCTTTTCCTGACTTCTCTTTTAGCAAGATAGTACAAGTCAACCACTCTGAAATAAGTATGACTTAAATTTATTTGAAAGATTATTTGTTACCTGATATATTCTGAATTGGGATTTGTTGCCTTAGAATGGAACATGTTTTCTTGGACAAAAGCTCTTTCAGCAGTACTCCCACAATATGGTTCCTCTGTATTTTTACCCACATCTGTATGATAAAACAGCAAGAGTAAATCCAAACACTTCAGGAAGACTTTTCACAGACAAGTACAGTTGAATGTACATAATTAACATTTTATCGCTGACACTTTGGTCTTGGTATGTCCTGTTACCCTAGACTGTTTTTCGTTCACTTGGCTTCTGTCTCTAGAACTGTAAGTGGATCAGTACTTTCAGCATGCATGTTAATGTCCAAGATAACTGCTACATTTGAATTTGGTGTTACTGTATCTTCTGAAAGAGCACTTTAGTCCACAAAATACACTTCTTTCCTGAAGTCTTACTCACTTGTTACCTGAAAAAGGTAATTTCCCCACATCTGAGTTAGCCAGTGCTCCATGAAGCCAAAGCTTCACCCCCCAAAATTTCATATCCTCGGGTGTTACAAACTTGAACCAGAGTTCAAGTACGACTTTGGGCAGGTACAAATGCAGTACTGAACTCACCCTGTATTTTCAGTCTCTTGCAATACTGGTGATTTATCACTTGGAAAGGAATCACCATTGTCTCCCTCTTCTCTGGACCTCAGGACTGCTGGCACAGCTCAGCTACCAGCTGTGTTCCCTAAGGTTCCCTAACATACTGGTTATGGGCTGTTTCAGCAGATTAGCAAACAGTGCTTATTTTTAGACTGGTAATGGAATCTCACTGTCCAAAAAAAAAAGTGGACTTTATTCTTTTTGACTTTATTCCTTTTCTTGCTCTTATTTGGCTGCTGTCAATTGTTACTGATTTTTAAAGCAAATTCAGCTCCTTATGGAAATTACTGTTAACTGGTTATTTCTTGACTTACAGCACAAGTGGCAGAAAATGTCAGTCCTCTTTCCTAGGATTACTCAATGTGCTGAATACTCTGGGTAGAACATTTGTGGTTTCTTTGACAAGGTCTTCTACCTGCATGTGAAGAACCTGTATCTTATATTCCATGTAACAAATAACAGTAATCATATTAGAACAACTTATGTTGAACAAATACTTTTTATTTACAAGAGCATATGTGAGTTTTAAAATAAAAAAATGAAACAAGTCTACTTTCAGTCTTCAGCCTGCTTTAGCTTAAGTCTCCAGCTGGACTCATTTGACTTGCTAGTCTGAAGACCAAATTTGTGGCAGAATGGTAATAATCTGGTAATTTGGTGCCAATCTGGGCACTGGGAACCAGGTGGCATAGCCTAGTCTCTCCGTACATAGAAGACATTGTATCCCAGTTCCAGCATGCCCCCGATGAGCAGGGCCCAGAGCGGGATGAACACGTAGGCCAGTCTGATGGTGGTGAAGCGCTGCAGCTTGGCGCACAGGGCCAGGCAGAAGGCCAATTTCAGCAGCATGGCAATGAGGTACCAGACCTTCTTCTTCATGTTCTGGGAGCCGTTGCGAGGGTCAAAGCCGGACTTGCAGCGGCCGGCCATTTTTACAATTAACATGACTAGGAGGATTGTATCAAATATCCACACGGGAATGAAAATGAGGAACCAGTTCCACGGTGCTTTCTCATCCAGCTTCAGCACCAGCATGATGAGGAAGAGTAACGTGAAAAGCCATGTCAGCAGCACTCTTTGCGCCAGGGACATTCTCATTTAAACAGCTTTGAGAGGAGGTCCTTCGCTGGCAGCAACAACCTAACAAAACGGGGAGGGAAGGCATCAAGAGATGGCACCACACCACCATTAGGGATATTCCATAAAGGAGACCAATTCCTTTCCCTAGCTTCTAACCCTCACTCCTAACCTGACCCACCTAGTGCTTCCTGGCACTTTCATAACTACCATGCTCAGCTGCACAGTGTTTGTTCCAGTCCACCTTCCCTTGGAGTGCATTAAGTCAGCTGTGTAACTGCCTCAATCTAAATTAGTTCTGTGAAACAAACTGTACTTTAATCCTAAACAAGCTGTCAGACTCATTTAAGGATTTTTGAATGCTAAGAATATGTTTAGATCCATTTTCCACCAGTGCTGAGGCACTCATAGCTAACACTTGAAAACAAAACAATTGTCTCTCTGTAGCAAAATAACCACAGTAAAATGCAAGCCAGCACAAAGGAGCACAAAAACCCTGGGAGAGATCCTGCAGTTTGCAGAGCTGCAGCTGAAGTGACCTGGGCTCAGACTGAGCCAGTGAGCACTGCCCAGCTTTCTGTCAGCCAGCAATCTTGGAATTACTAAAAGCTACAGATAACGTTTGCTTTTTGGCAGGTATCTCAAGTATTCAGACACTGGCTGACAGGTTTATTGGCTGGGTAGGATATTTAAATTTCTCTGTAGTCATGACAAAAGAAAAACAAGACAAATGCATCTGCCACTACAGTCATGAAAGTTTTGTTTTTATATTCCTAACTGGAAAGTTTTACCACTGCATCTGCCAAAAGCCTTTCACTACAAGTGTAAAAAACAGAAGTGTGAAGGACTGTGATCCTCCTCTAGATTTCATGCTACAAAAATGAATAATTTTTACCAGTGAAATGGTGCTGAAATAGGTATTTTAATGATTAAAAAAAAAAGAGTAAAATTTTTAATAATTCTCTTTAGACCACTAATAATCTTTCACCTGAAATAAGAAAATGAGCTTTGATTTGTTCCAGACTACAAAAATATTTGAATTACTGACAGTGTGATGTATTCTGAAGCATGGAATCCTCAGCACCAGATGCTGAGGGAAGGACAAGAGCTGCTTCCCCTCTGTGCCCCCAGTGCCCAGAAGCTGCTGCTGCTTCCTCTGTGTCATTACCAACACACACAACATCACCAGATTATGGCTCCTGAGCTCACCCAACAAGCAGAAATCTACTGCCACCTTTTCCTTTTTAACTGGGATAGTTTTTGCCAGATTAGGAAGTTGAACAAATTCTGTGCTCAGATAAGATTTGCTACTGGAAGGAGGGAAGTAAAAATTGCTGTCTCAAGTGGTTATGAGACCACCTGCTACCTTACAGTGAGGGGATTGCAATTTTGTACATCACTAAAATCATCCTACAGTTTAAATCTGTGTCTTCTGATAGACAGTTCAACAGATCTACTGTTTTGTTCAGTCTGGGCTTGAAGTTTGAATGGATTTGATTTAGTGGATAGCAGTGGGATTTCTCGTAAGAAGATCCAGTTTTGCCTCAAATAACCCAAATTGTAGTTGCAGTTAGTGAATCCCCTCTTTGTTTTGGGGCTGACACTTGTGTTCAAAGCAGGCCAGTTCCCTGAGCTGAACTAGGAAAACCAGAAATTTAAAGTAGGATTTTGTAGTTTTGCTTTTCACAGTCTTGGTTCTGCCCAGGTCACCAAAGGGTCTGATGAAAGCCAGTTCCTGACAGGGTGGAACCAGGACCCCCACCCTTCTCTTCCTTAGGGAAGAGGTGAAGCTCAGAAGCAGCATTCAAGAGTTAAGGGGACAAAAATATCAGAGGAGGTTTAGACAGCATTGTTTTGCTCTTGTTACAGAAACAAACATAAACCAGCTGGCAGGGGATTACAGAACAATCACTATGTCTGGCCTAAAGCATTTACAGTATTTTGAAAACATTTCCAATATTCTCAAGTGCAAGTCTGTGGCTGAAGTCAAGAGTCATGCTCTGAAATGAAGTTTCAACATTCTTTTTATGAGAATGTTTTTCAAAACCAGTTCTAGAAATCAATGCTACAAACACTACAAGAAGGAAACTCTCTTATTAGCAAAATGGAGAAAGCAGAAACCAAACAGAAACAGACTGGAAACTTGGGTCTGAAAGGAAAAAAGAAACTCAACACTCTCAGAGGTATCAGGTTATCAGATACTCAAAGAAGGTGCTATCACCTGTCTCTGGAGGAAACACAAGGCTACTGAAGATGTATTACATAGGGTCACTCAATCTGAAGGTTGCTCACTTGAAAATACTTTCAGTTTGCAACAACTGGAAAAAAACAGGCAGGAAATTGAGCATGGGAAGAAGTTACACTGCCTTTCTCTGACCTAACAGACGTTTCTGCCAGACTGGGCAGGACTGCAAAGCTCCAGTCAGTTTCAGAGGCATCTTTAGATGAAAACTCAAGAAAATCCAAGTGTACTTTTCAGATCTTAGTCTCCAAGTAAAGAAAGCTACCAGATTTTGAAGGCTGAGAGCTGGGTATAGAGCTGACATAACAATGAAGGGTTTGATTACATGGAGCATTTGATTATCTCATGCTGAAAGAAAGATGATGGGCAGATTCTTTGCTACAGCCCATCTATCCCAACAAGATGGGACACTGGGAAAAGGATGCAGCTGTGCTACAGGTCTGAACTGGCTCTTCAGTGAGAACACTGATGGTGTGTCAGAGTATGAAAACAAAAAAGCTCTTGACTCCTATTATAGGACCTACATAATTAGAGAGTGAAAATTTTCAGTGAGGAGAAACTGCCCAAGGAGCATCACTGACCTTGGTGGGATGATCTGCATAACGAGGATATTATGATAGATAATTCTGTCCTATTTCGAAGCAAAAATAAAGAGGAGGGCAACTCGTACATGACACTCAGCTCAGTAGTAATGATAACATGAACCTACACGGTTTTAGATTTAAACCTTGAACATCGCCTAAAAAAATCCTGAGATTCGTATTATACTGAAACCATATTAAACAGAACCTAAATTCGATTAAATACCGTTTTAGAGCCTATTCGGATCGTACGGGTAATTTAACACTTCGAAAGAAATACTGCGGTAGGCCCGGTTTAAAACCCTATTTAAACACGGCTTTGTATTTACAAACTCGGCCCCTCCCTCGGCCTCATGGCCTTGTCCCGCCAGGCCCCGCTTCCCCGGCCATGCCGGAGGTCCCCGAGGCGGAAGCCCCCCTCGTTGCCCGTCACCTACCGCAGATCCCGGCGCATCCCCCGGTCCGCGGGGCCCGCGCTCAGCTGAGGGGGAGCCGGGCCCTCCCCTCCGGCTCCGCCTCAGGGAACCGCCCGCCTCCCTCACCTGCTCCGCGCCTGCTATTGGTTAACGAGGACGAGCGTCCTGCCGTCCTCCATTGCCATTGGACGATGGTGACGTCGCTCAAGTTAAATCCCGCCTCCCTCCCCATAGCCGTCGGTGACGCCCCTCGAGCTCCGGCCGCCCCTCCCGGCGGGAGGCCGGTCAGCCCGGAGCCCCGCCCTCGTCACCAATTGGCGAAGAGGCTGTCCGTCACAGCGGGCCCGCCTCGGCCCCTCCTCCCGCCGGTCAGGCGCAGCCCCGCCTCCCTCGCGCTCTCATTAGACGGCGATGCC
>JANPWX010000257.1:4576185-4672600 GCA_024734555.1 Trochalopteron elliotii | reverse complement strand
GGCACCGGCCCCGCTGTCCCGGAGCCGTCGGTGCCCGGGCAGCCGTGTCCTCTGCCGCCGGCGTCGGTGCGGGCGGCAGAGGTGCAGGTACGGTCCGGGGCCCTTCCCGTGCTTGGGGCTCTGCCTGCCCGCTCCGGCTCTGCTGTGAGGCACCGTCTCCCCGCTGAGCTGCTTGAACGTACCGTGAGCTGCCTCAGTGCCTGTGTCAGATGATAGAACCTGTTTTCTGCTTCCTTTGAAAGGTCCTGTATTTCAGCATCTTCGTGTTCGTCTCTGACCTCGTCTCTTGTGTTCTTGTGTTTTACATGCGTTTATGTTTTCTTTTTCTTGACCCTTTATATATTTTTTTCCCTTTTCCACCCTAAAACAGTGGCAACCTGACTACAGCTTATCCTTGGTTTTCCATTTGGGAATCAAAATGTTAGGGAATGTCTCATCACTCAAAATTTATGCCGTCACATTAATTTTCCTGGTATTTTATTTGCTGTCTTTTCTGTGAGAAACAAAGGAGCTGGGGAAAATTTATCCCACAGTACTAGAACTGTCCAGGTGTTTGTTACTTTTACTTTTATTTCCCATACCTAGCCTCTGAGTGTGTGTTGCTCAGGTGTAACTCAGTTTCAGATTCACTGAAACTTTGAGTCCCTGGTGTCAAGCTCTGTGCCTGGTATTTTGCCTTTGTTGCTTTTACATGTTGTTGGTCACTTGAAAAGTAATGCGTCTGAGTCTTGCATTTTGTTCCAAATTTGCCAGTGTCTTATCCATCTGTCACATAATTAACTGGAAAAAGTAATTAATTGGAAAATCTGACTTGTTGAAAGTACTTTAATTAACGTTCTGAAATTCTTTGTGATGAAATGTTCCTACAGAAAATACAGCTCGTCTTACAGTTTGGATACACAAGTTCTCTAATAGGAATGAGACTACATAGGATGTGTCATCAGTAATTTGTCTGCTTATATCTTCCTGTTGATGATGTTAAACAGATGGTGGTATCTGTTTTATCAGGGAGAAGTACATCACTGGAAATAACCTGTTAATCCTAGTAAGTGAATCCTAATATCTTCAGCTGCACTTGGAGTGGTCAGTAAGCAGCAGAAGGATGTATTTCTGTTACATACATTAGTGCTTGGCATCAGACTTTCTGTTTCCCTGAGGTTAAGAGGCTAAAAGTGTTCTTGTGAATAAATCTCTGGGTTATAAATAGCTGTATGCATTTGGCTATTTTTGTAGCTCTGGAGTTTTGGTGATCTTCTTTGTTTTGCCTCTTTGCTTGTGACTCCCTGGAGAGGATAATCCTTTTCTCAGAAGTCTTATTTCTGTTCCAGTAAGGTGTTTATGCATGTATGTGTGCACATCACCTTGATGGACTCCATTGTACGGTATTTGCAAGCAACTTTCATTTCTGAAGGTGAAGGTTGAGAGCAGTGCTTGGAACTTGTGTATTTAAGATCCCAGTCCATGTTTGAAGTGGAATGTTTGTGCAGTTAAACGTTCTGTTGCTATGTTTTACTGCCAATGTATGTTTTTATTCTGGGCATAAATATTACAAAGGATAGAACATGAGCCTGAGTCACCAGAAAAAGAATTCGGAAACCTAGTTGGTTTAATTCAATGTTTGTACTATCATTTTTTCCTCTTGTGTTGCGTGGAATGTGACATACAAATAGGTTGCCAGTAATTGTTGGGAACTCCATGGAGCATTTCAAGTATTCTGGTAGTACTGGATTTCTCCCAAAGCAGAGTTAGCTCAGCTCATCTCAAAAAGTTGATCCCAGCTGTACCCATAGCTGCCGGGTGTTGGTGTGAATTCTGGGAGAAGTCAAAGTCCTGCAGGTTTTGAAATAGAAAACAGTATTGGTGTGTTTTAGAGGGGGGACATAGGTGTGTTAAAGAATTCCAGTCAGCCTCCTTTGAGGTAGTTGACCAGGCAGTGAGGAGTGGAACACATTTGGAGTTGAACAATGCTGTTCCTGTCACAGCTGGCAGGGGTCACTGGAAAGCAATGGACTTTATTTCTTTCCCAATTCTCCAGTGTTACATATACTGTCTTCCTTGGCTTTTTCTATATGTCTATCTTTACTTATTTCTAGTAGAAATATTGCTGAAGGAATTTTTTTCTTTTCTCAGGACCCCTGTGAGTGAGAATGATAACAGTCAAGGATTGGGGTTTGGGTTTTCCTTTGTCTGTGAGGAAGTCCTTTTCCTAATAAATAGTGTTGTTTATGGATTCATCATCGGACAGTTTATGTGGATTTTTAGTGAGACTTATTAAGGGCACAGAGCTTGTACAATTGCTTTTTTTGTCTGTCTTCTCCCATTTGAGTCACTTCTTACTCAGATGATGAAACTGAAGTTAATGGCAACTGAAAGACATTAACTAACTACACTGTGACAAATTTTTATAAACCTTTTGACAGGCAGTGACCCAAATTAATATTCCTACCTAAAAAAGGCAGTCATGATTGAGTCTCTCCCTTCTCTAAGAAGTGAGTAGCTGTTGGACAGTCTATGTGGTAAGCTCTGAGCCATCAGCAGTAGCCTACTTCTACTGGCCCAGCCAAACACTTGGGATGGTTGTTATGATGGGTGAGGGGCAGGAAAAATATTATGGGTGGGGTGGAACAGGACAATAGGGAGCTGTGGGACAATGGTAAAAGCAGGCAGACTTAATTGCTTCTGCCCACAGAGCCAGGTAGGCCTGTTTTTTTTGTTTCATTAAGGAAACAAAACAAAACTCTTGGGGTACCTGTTGGAGGTACTGTTGCATTTGACTGTTTGAGGACAATTGACCACCACTTACTCAAACATATGTGCTGGTGTGACAAGTAATAGACTTTGAAAGCTTTAAATGTCATGTTTTCTCCCTTGAGTTTGCTGTGCTGTTATTCATAAAGGTCCTTCTTGATGGGTGCAGAGGAAATAGTTAGCTATTCAAAGACATTATATTTGAATTTTTAAGGAGAACCTGAAGAGCGTAATAAATTGCCATAGGGGGAAAAAAGTGTTAATACTAATTAGAGCTGTAATGTATTGCTCTGTGTGTTTGGGTATGCTCTACATGTAATCATGGAATAATTTAGGAAAGGGTCATTAGGAGTCGTCAGTCTGGTCCAACCCCATCTCAGAGCAACTTCAATGTTAGAGCAAGCAAGTATACATATAGAGAGATAGCCATTGTGTTGTGAGGAAATTTGGAAATACAGCTTGTGTTTGTGGTGGGTTTTGTTGTTGTTGTTGTTGGTTTGGGTTTTTTTTGTTGAAGGGGAGGATATTAGGGAGTTCCTAGAACTATTGTCTTATTTCTTAATTTATGCATGTGAAGAGGATTTTTTCCAAGTTTGTTTCTGCTGGGAATACATGTAATGTTCAGTATTTAATTCTTCACTCATTTGAGGTGGTCTTGGTAGATGTACTCCGAAGAGCCTAGATGCCTTTCTGGAATGACTCCAAGCATTGGACTCCTATTTGCAAATAATTTGTGGTTCTGTTCTTAAAAAAAATAAAACATAACTGCAGAGTGGGAGAAGAAATTAAAGCAATATCACATAAAACGTGAAATCGTGCAAGCCTTGCATTTTGGAAGTTGGCCAGTGCCAGATGCTTTTGGGTTTTAGGTGGCTGGCAGATGCTGGCTTGGCAGCTAAACACTCTTCGTGTTGATCTGTCTAAGGGACAGTTTGTTCTGTGTGTGGCTCATATTCTCCTTGGTATTGGCTTCTGGCCGTTGTGGGGTCGGGTTCAGGGGAGTGTTTGCATGGCCCAGTACAGCCCAGTGATCTCTTTGGATGCTTCCTTGCATCCTTGGGTTATGAAGCTTGAGATTCCCTCAGCTGTGTGTTTATTTTTTTCCCTTATTATTATTGTTATTGTGTGTTTAAATAGCTGCTTTCTTTCCGAATGGGAGTAAAATCTTGGCTTCAGTGACTTCCTGTGGCAGTGAGTTTAACAGTCTACTTATGTGTTGTAATAGAATATTTCTCTGTTAAAAATTTGGCTTTGCTGTCCTCTCAGCTTAGTTAATAAATGAAGTTGCCTGTATTATTGAGAAGCTGTTGTTTTCTTGACTATTTTCTGTTTTTTCCCTTGAAGTCTCATTTAATTTATTATAATGCCTTATTTTTCTGTTCATGGTTGCGTGTTTCAATACAAGAGTCTTTCAAGTGGTTGGTAATTCATAGCCCTTGTCAGAACCCCTCCCCCAATATTTTAATATTCTTCTTCCAGTAAAGTAGGTGTATTTCAAGTCAGATTGCACAGCTGATCAACAGAGCTGTATTGCAGTGTTTTCTTTGTCCTTCTCCTTTTATTCAGGTCTCCCTGCTCCTCTGACTGTATTGTATTGGATGGAAGAGGTCCCTGAGCTGCCCAAGTTCCTTTGTGGATTTGAGATATTGGTTCTTAAGGCTTTGAGTGGTGTTCATGGTTCACTCCCCTGTAAGCCTTCCCTTACAGATAACATTGACATGGTTGATACTGAATTCCATTTACTTTGCCTCTTCATTGTTAAAGTTCATACATATTCTTAAGCTTTGCTAGTTTAAGATTGCCACCTAGAAATGTTACTGCTTCAGGTTTTCTTTTCTTCTTTGCAGTATGAAAGATAAATATAATGAGCCCTGCTAGACCTTTTTACAGAAGCTTAAAATTTGGAATAATAGGACAGGGTTCAGTTCACTCTATTTCAGAACTTAATTTAGGCAGTACTTCATAAAAACTCTATAGTCTACTGGTCCAGCTAGGAGCAGGAGAGGGGAAATAGCCGTAATTAGAGATTAGTGTGTTAATGGTGCTTGAGAAGGCTTACCGAGGGAGATGCAGAGTGTTCAAGCCAGCTGCAGTCAGAGCTGCCCCAGTGCCATTGCTGCTCACTGTACTGCAGGGTGCTGAGGTAAATCTTGTGAGAGCTGCTCACAGGGGCAGTCAGACCCTGGGGCTGTCTCCTGCTGGTGACTGGGGACGCTGTACTGTGCTCATACTGGCGTAGAGTGGTTAAAACCCTTGTGGGGTCTTATAAGGCCACCCTGACCTTCACCCTCACTTGTGTGGACGTGTCTTTAGGAAGAGATTGCTTCTGCTTGAAGCTCCCTCTTTAGAGCTCTGGGAGCCAGCAGGGATGTGGGGCATCTTGATTTGTAAGCTACCCTTACCTGTCAGGGCCTGATGAGCAATGGCATGGTGTCTGTGTTCATCTTTCTAGTAAAAAATCTGATGGCTGGAATACTTACCTGGAATTTGCCATTTCTGGATGCTCTCATCCTTTAACAAGGTAGTCACCAGGCACACGTGTGCTGGATGAGGCCCTGAATGTCTGCTTCTGTCACTACAATGTGCTAAGGTATGTGAAAGCTAGTGGAACATAAAGAGACCAGACTAGGAAGATTTAGTCTGTTTGGTTTCAGGATTAGGATGGTTCTGCATGAAGGAGAATGGGGATTTGTGTGCACTTTGCTTTGGACTGGCACTTAATGGAAGAGCTACAGGCCAGTGGCCTGTGATCCAAGGAGCTTCTGGGCACCTGTATCAGGTGATCAATAGCTCTATGCAGACTGGATGCTGCTTGTTAATCTTCATTATCCAATTAGCTGATTGCAGTAAAGAATGTTGATTCCAGATTTTGTTCAGTGTTTTGGCTGGTTTTGATCTGCAGCAGTGTTTGCTTTTCATAGACAACAGACTATTTGGAAGTCTTTGACATCTTTCCAAAGGTTCTTTGAAAGTCCACATATGTTCTATCACTTGCTCTTGTTTATCAGTTAGTTTGACATGTCCAGAAATACTGATAGACTGAGACATGATCTTCCTGTGTAGAAACTGCTGATTAGACCCTATCAGATAGTCTTTCAGGTATAATGGTGTTCCATTTTTAATGATTGTTTTGAGGACCTTGCCAGATACACATGTAAGACTTGTTACTCTGCAATTCCTTGCTTGGATCACTCCAGAGACTGGTTTGTTGTTTTTTTTTTTTTTAAGAATAGAAGCTCTGCATTTTCAACTGTGCTGCTACAGAGCAGTGGCTGTTACAAGAGACAGCAGCTTTTTCTGACAGCTCAGCCACTTCATGCCTCAGCTGCTTCAAAAACTTGCTGGATAACTATTTGTAGAACATGATGCTAACTTGGTGATTTAGGAGTGGTTTTCAGCTTCCTGACTGTATTCATCAAGAAACCACAACTCTGCTGTGCAGTGCCTGGTGACAGATAAACATGTCTTCCTAAACACAAGTCAGTATTTCCAGTGAGCAAGATTTATTGCTGTGTTAAGAATGTCAAGAAGGAAGAACAGAACATGGCATTTTATTTCAAGGTGGTGACTATATTTGTTTGTTTGGAGGTTTGATTTTTTTTAAGTATTTGTTAAGGCAGCTATATATATATAAATTAAAAACTTGGTGTTTATAGAAATTCTGTTCCTTAATAAAGTTGTTACAGTTGTAAAAGCTGCTGTATACGTACAGTGTTTCAGGGATTTATCAGTACAAGATTGCAAATGTTTCATGGGATGTGTATGTGCGTGCGTGCAGTATTCAGTACAAAAAAGAGGAATAGAAAAAGCTTGAGCTCCACCATGTGCTGTTTTTTATTTCATTTTTTAGAAAGATACAGCATTTTCAGAAATGGCTTGTAGATCCAGTGTGCTGACAACAATTACTGTATTTGGTGAGAATTTTGAAACTGATGTTTCTTATAGTGGATAAGAAGCAAAAGTAACTTGAATATAGTTTCCTTTAAAGACTTGGATTTTTCTACTTTATTGAACAGCAGAATATGTTTAAATATTGAAAGCTTTTTGCTAATTAATAAATACTGCAGCAGGCTCAAAAGTAAATTATGGGAGGTGTAGAATCTTGGACTTCTCAGTTCAGAGTCCTTCCCCTCTATTTTTATGAGTAAGGTATCTATGAGATTGTTACTTGTCATGTTACTTCAAATGGAGCCATGAACCAGTTACGTAACAAAATTAGGAAACTTGCACGGATCTTAAGGCTGAGGGCAGAGATTCCAGAAATGGCTGCAGCAGTTACAACAACTGCACGCAATGTTCTTTTACCAGAACCTGAAATAAATCTCAGAAATCCTGCTGGTCAACATTTTGTTGCTATTTCAGACAGTTGTGTAATTCCCTGGCAAAACAAGTATTCCTTGGGTGAGAGTTACTTTGTGTGGCACTTCGTTGCTTCAGATATTGGTGGGTTTGCTGTGGAAGTGAAGGTGAATAAGTTGAGTCTACTTCCAATCAGATTTTGAAAGCTGGCTCTCACTGGGTGCTCTGTGCTGTGTCTGTGATAGCTTCCTGCTTTGCCTGGTGAGTGACCAAGGGCATGAGCTTATAAGGAAATAGGTAGCAGCAGAAATAGTGTCAGATGCAGTGGTTTGTGGGCAGAATACTGAGGCCTGAAAAAGGGACAGCTTTTCAGCATCTGACGTCTTACTGGAGGCACGGGCAGGCATGGACACGCTGCCAGATGTCTGTCTCTCATCATATATCACATGTTTGGTACATCTCTGTTCATAAAGAACACAGCAGCCAGCATAGGGTCTAATTCATGTCATACTGTTGCTGCTGTTGGCCTGATGAAACAGACCTTCTCAAACAAAAACCTCCTGAAATAGGCATCTAGGGATGTTAATTTTTTTAGTCAGTTTTTGAGGATGATTGTATTTTGGGTTTTCAGGTTTTTTGGGGGGTTTTGGGTTTTTTTTGAGATGGCATGAAGGCCAGAGTTTGAACATTAACTCTCATAAGCAATGTCCTAGGAATGCTGGTATCCAGTTTTAGCAGAGTTTTTGGTCTTCCTTGGGGAAAGGAAGTATGTTAATTCCTTTTTATTTACAAACTGTTATGACCTTGGCTTGCAAGACAACTTGGAGGGGCTTGGCAGGCATGGCAAAAAGAGCATTTTTCATGCTGGTTGCTGGATATCGTACTTCGGTTAGGTGTCTGGGGTTTTTTTAATTCAATTTCACTTTTTTCCTTCTGTTTTGACTGCTGCAGGTTTTCTTAAGGGTAGCTGGAAGGAACATGATAAAACTTCCACTGAAAGGTGTGAACCTGGGAGTGACAAGTTTCTCATTTGCTTGTATACAATTTGCAATTCTGAAATGCTGTTTTGAGAACAGTGATGCATAGATAAAGTACTTAAAAAGAACAGTGAGTGCATTGCTTAGTATTTGATGTTCCCTTTCAAAAAGGAGATGTAGGTTTAATGGTTTATGTGCAATGCACATGAAAAGTAATGATTCTTTTGGAGCATTGCTTTAAGGTTTCATGCTGTTCTTTGTGGTAGTGGCAGAACTCTCCTGGGTTTGAGTGGAGGAAGGATGACTCCTGGTAAGTTTAGTGCTGTATCTGCACTACAGGGATACCTCCCTTGGTTTGTTACTCATGGCAGAAGCAGCTTTTCAGTCAACAGCGGATGCCTCATGTGACTCAGCTGTTTATTTGGCTCGTTTAAACTTAAAGTATCAAATAATATCAGCAATTTGGTGAGAATGTTAACTTGTATTTTGATGTTGAACCTAGAAAGTGAGGCTTTTTTCCTTCATTAAAGTTGTTTTCTAGCTGTGCATGAATAAGTGTAATGCTTGAAGAGACTTTGTGTGATACAAATGTTGCTATAAAATTAGTAGTTTAGGCCATAGTCTTTACTGTTCTGATTCATTGTCTTTGCTTACTCTGCATGCCAAGGAGTCTTAGTGAAATTATGCCTGTGATTGTGAAACTGCAATATGGAGGATCTAACATAATGGTAAAACAGTTCTATCTTGGAAAGCAGTTGAAACCAGGTTGTAGCATTCTCATGGCTTTATATGATAACCTTTTTAAAACTGCCTTTTATTTCCTGAAGGTACTAAAAATCAATGAATTTTTAAAAAACATTTGAGACAAAAGCAACCTGTTTTGCAATTTTAATTCTGATGATGTGTAGTGAACATGCAACTTATTGCTTCATCAGTCTATGATCATAATGAGTTGAGAAGGACACTCAAGTCTTGACTCAACAGCTGGATGGTATCTTGACCATTCAGGTTGGGATTGCTACAAAGGGAACAGGTTCCTTGAAATACTTAGTGATTCACAGTGTTTTCAGGCAAGGAAAGCAACTAATTACCTGTGTGTCCTTGCTTGTGTTGTGTTTTTATGTCCTTTTGCTAGGTGACACTGCTTAGACTTGTATATTCTTAAAAAAAGTTTTCTTTTCTTTGTCACTGTGGAAGAGCACAGTTCTATTCTGAACTTGTGTCAATTCAGATTGCTTTAGACTGTCATTTAGAGATACATACATTTATGTCTGACTAGGGTCGCCAAAGCCTAGCCTGTGGATATGAGTAAAATTTCTAAATATACTTTGAATTTATTTAAATCCTATCTTACTCATTAAGCACTGCAGTACTGTGGGGCTTGCATGAGCTCTTAGCTACCTAAAGACATCTAAATATAAATTTCTGAGGCTTTTGAGAAACTGCTAATTTGATTGCAAGGTGTATCGTGTGATATGATTATGACCTGAAGTGGGAAGTGGCTAAGAAGCCCCACCTCTGAACAGGGACCACCAAAACTAGGTAGTCCTCTCTATTAAGCCTTAAGAAAGTATCGAGGTTTTGATTAAAAAATGTTGCTAGTTATTCATAGCATTAACTGTGATTTTGATGAAAATGTAATGAAAGCTCTGTTGAATGCTACGGAGATGTGATCATGCTTTTATATTTGGATGTTCTGTCTAATCTCTGAAGTTGGGAGTATTTTTTGTGTTGCTCTTAGGCTTCAGCTAGTAAAGATTAACTTAATTATGCTGTAGTTATTCTGCACAGGACGTTGTACAACTGAGTGCTTAAGCTGGTCCCTGTCCTAGATGCAGATATTTGACACAGAACATGGAACAGAAGATTGGGTCCAGAGAGGATGAGGGGAGAGCCAGGCAGAAGAACAGGCACTGCTCTGTCCTGCTTGTCTTTGCCTATCAGCTGTTTGCACTTGCTCACTTCTACCTGGTTGATACTGATGAGCTTTAGAGCCAGGCTTTTACAGGCTGACCTCAGGATCAATGTCACTTGGAAGCATGAATGACTTGTAATGGATGTGCAGAGTTCTGAAATTGCTAAAATACTTAGTCTCCAGTCTAAGGTGTTCAGTGAGCTGTGGGCAGATGGTCAGAGCCAGGGCTGCAGCTGAAGTGCCCTGAATTGTTTCCATCCATCCCTCACCCAGATAAGCTAGCTTCAGGCTGAGTCTATTAAACTCATAATGTCTCATCTCACCTCATTAAACCCCCCAAAACCTAAAGACAAACTAAAAACCAAACCACAGACCAATCTCAGCTCCTGCAAGCAGAAACACTGTACAGAAATAATTAAATAAATCTTTTCACCTTTCATTACTGTGCTGTCTCAGAAATGGTTGTGTAGCTCTGGAGGAAAGCATGTGATATTTCCTAGTAGAGGTATTTTTACTTAGCACACCAAACTGTTTTGAGACATCTATCCCATGATTTTGTCATATTTACTTTTGTAAGCATCATCTTTGCCTTTGTTTATGCAAATGTGTATGCAAATAAGCTTTAAATGCCACCCAAAATAGAGTCTATGGAGGATTTAATGCAGAGAGTTTCTTAAAAATATGAAAACCATGGATAATCTAAATAACAGGTTTGTTGATAGAAATCAAATAAAGCTGCTTCTTTATATTTGCTTTATATTTTTGTGAGGTAATTGTTTCTTGAGGCAAAGGATTTCTGAGTGAATTGAAAAACTACTGCAAACAAAAGTTACTGCCTTTAAAATTGCTGATCCATTTTTAGCCGTATTCGACACAGTTCGAAGTCTTGGATTCATGAGTTAATGTTTGGTTTCCTGAAAAATCATTGACCTTGGAGAAAGACATCAAGTTAATGTAGCTGTTGAGGGAAAGGTTTCTGTCCAGGTTCAGCAGTTCTTTACTGCTGATAATGAGTTGTTCCAACCTTTTTCTCATCCTGTGATTAGGCTGGTAGGAAGTAGGGTGTATTGTATTTGAGAGGGGTGTTATTTAAGAGAAATGAGAAGGAGTTAAAGCTTCTCCAAGATGAGTTCATGAAGGCAGGGGAGGTGAGGATGTAAATGTGATCAGTATCTGTGTGGCCCCTTCCTGCACTGGCACCTCTGTAGCAGTGAGCTGCTGTCACTGTGGCTGTGTGATGTAGGTGGTGTGTGTGGGGGGAAGGGTTTAATGTCACTTTTGAGTCCAATGTAGCGAAGGATTTTTAAAGTCAAGTTTAATTGAAGAGTTTTTCTAATAAGAAAGCAAGTCCTATTGTAAGCTTTGTATGGGTGGGAAAGAAAGGTGACCAGTCTGTGTGATACGCCAGGTTATGTCAGAGTCTCTCTTGGACTCCTTCCTTTTATGTGATAGTTTTTTTATATTTATTGTGCCAATGAATTCTTAATAATTGATAGTTGCTCTTAGAAAAAGATTCTGTTATCAGAAGCAAATAGATCAGAAACAATTGCAGATGTTGACAGAGTCATGGCTGCCAGCTTTAACTGACTTGATGTGACTTACATGATATTTTCAACAGTGGAAAAATTGGGGTGGTTGCTTGCTCAGTTGCACCAGTTGTCAGTGTTCTGATATTTCTCGAATTTTCAATGACTGTCTAAGCTCTGTGAGACATTTCTTTCACTTGAGTTGTAGTTTTATTTGAAGTTGTATAAAAGATATTGGAGTTGCACTGTTAGAAATCTTATAAATAGGTTTGTTTGGGAAACATGAACGTGTATGGCATGTTTCTTAGAAATCCTCAGGCACTGATATAATATCAGTCCATCTGTTGAAGGTTTATACTATAGTGTATGTGGTCCATGTCCAAACTAAAGGCAGTATTATTTATATCTTTTAAGTAATGCACTGTATAAAATAGGAGTGTGTCCATGCACAAGTCAGAGAAGAATGAACAAATAAATGTCAGTGCAGATCTGCGTCTTTTGGAGGGTCATTTTTAAAATAAATAGTCATACTGAGTTGGAAGGGAGCCATAAGGATCATCAAGTCCATCTCCCTGGCCTTGCATGAAACAATCCCATGGATGTAGCCCTCCATTGGATGCTGTCTCATAGCTTAATGTCTTTTTGTGTTGTGGTGCCCAAAACTGCCCCCAGCACTTGAGGTGGGGCCACCCCAGTGCGGAGCAGAGGGGACAATCCCCTCCCTGTCCGGCTGGCCGTGCTGGGCCTGATGTCACCAGGACAGGGCTGGCCCTCCTGGCTGCCAGGGCACTGCTGCCTCATGTTCACCTGTGCACAGACCAGGACCCCCCAGGTCCATTTCTGCAGCTTCTCCCCAGCCTTGTTCCCCAGTCTTTATACACAGTCTCAGGTGCAGAATGTGGCACTTTCCCTTGCTGAACTTCATATGGTTAATACCTGCCAAAAAGAACCCCCAAACCCTGACATTTTTGGTGATGAATAACGTACAGTAAAGTGTCATGAGTTACTCTAATGCTTAGGTCTTTCTTAAAGACACGGATTTTAATCTGTTGTACAGTTTTGGTTTCCATCCCATGTGTTGAATGTTGCATTTTTCTTTGCCTTTCTTATCTGTGTAAAAGCTGTAAACAAATGTCTTTAAATCGGGAGGTAGATCCCAAATAATCTTTTACTGTACAAACTGCCTACAGGTTAGTAATTCTTGCTTCCTGTTAATGCAGAAATGTAAGGTGTAATATTATTGTTGATACTGACAATCTTATAATAAGTGTAATATTTTTACACAGGATGGATCTTGGCAAATGCTTGATGTATAGTTTGATGTTTGGGGACTAAGCCACTGCCATCCTTATGACATTCTTAACCATGTCCTTGCCATCAGTGAGGCCACACCTGGGGTGCTGAGTCTGGTTCTGGGCTACCTAGTACAAGAGAGACACAGATGTACCTGAGGGCTTTTTATGTTGTTGGGTTTTTTTTGGTGCTTTTTTTTTTTTTTTCTTTTTCTTAATGAGCTCTGGCTGACTGATTACACGAAAGAAGACTGTAAAAATTAGTTTCAAGATACAAATATTTCACATAGGCTGAAAGTTTGGGTTGTGGGTTTTGTTGTTTTTTTTTTTTTTGTACTGTAAGCTAATTATTATAGTGGCATCAAAGATTAACTAATGGTATTGCTACTTGTTACCATTAAAACAACTATAGAATTTTTCCTTAGTTTTATCTTTTTGACTTAGTTTTGGTCTACTGTTTTCATGAGGGTATTAATTTTATGGTTAGTGAAATTCTAGCACTGGTATTGTTTTCTTCTCCAAGTATATCTAATAGTCTGTATGAGGTTTTTTTGCATTTTATAATTATTCTGGACTTCAGAGTACTGTGTTGAGCTAATAACTGTGGGTTGCTTAATTTATCAGAAAAAACCCATAAATCTGTATGTAATATAACACTTGTGAGGTTCCTGTGAGACAATGACAGATCATCTCTGTGCAGCCTGTGTGTTTTACTGGGAAAGAAGGACAGAACTGGGGCTTTGGATGTCCTGTAGCAGCAGATTTGGATTTTTTTTGTTTGCCTAGAGGAGAAAGCCCAAACTCTTACTAAAATAGAAATGAGGCAATGTGTAAAGTAAATACAGCTGTTCAGTTATTTGCAGGTAACGGGAGTGTTTCTGCATTCCCTATTTGGCCTTCATAGGGAAGTGGAAGTAAAGTTCTGTCTCTTTCTGTTAACAGCCTAAAATGACTCTGTGAATTCAGTGGAATAAATGGCGTCCAAAGTAACTGATGCTATAGTTTGGTACCAGAAAAAGGTAAGATTTTTATTTGTTTTTATGGTGGCTTATTGTGTTTACTTGTTAATATAACAAATATAAAATACTTACGCATTACTTGTTAGCATTGTATGGGAGTGACTAGCTTGAAACTTTTCTTCCATAGGCAAATAAATATTTAGTGACTGTATTTAGTGAAATGAAATAGCTTTTGGTCTAGGCTGAAAAATCCTTACTCCCTTGGTTACCTGTGCTCTGCAAAAAAAGAAATTTTGCATTTTTGGCAGAGTGATAATGTGTGTAGGAGAACGTTGTTTCTGTAGCACAGAAAAGAATCCTTTAAGTAGAAAGTAGGAATTGAAACAAATTTTCTGTCAGTAACAAAAAACCTGTATAATACGTACCCAAAAGAGAGAGTCTTGGTTTAATGGGTTTTTGTAAGTTAGTGTTTCCCTTGGGTCTATAGCTGTCTTTTGGAGAGGGTACATGTTGTCCTTAAGCAAATAATGGCAATGGTCTTCAAAACAGAAATTCTGGTTAGCTTCTAGCAAAGCAACAGTTACTTTTTAGAAATAATACTGGTCTGCTTTGTTGAGAGCTCTACAGTGAATTAAATGTACAGTTGAAAGAGCAGAAAAATTAGTTTTGCTGACTTAATTTGTACCAATCATTCAATTATGTATTAAAAACTTGAAAATGATTCACAGTTTAATGATGAATATTTTGTTTGTTTGTTTGTTTTTTTACCGTGTACTCTGATTTGGAAGATGACTTGTAAAAGATCTAATGGAATGAAATTCAATGCAGGATCTCATGGAAGGGGAAAGTGATGTTGATTTTACCTGCTTCCACTCATTCTCATACACGTAATTCACTCACTGTGCAGTGCTATCAGAATACTGATATCCAAACACCAAGCTGTGTTTGTATTTGGTCTGGCCAGGACCTCTTTGTGCAGTGCAAGAGATGCTGGGTGTCAGATACTCATCCCCTCTCTGAGGTTTTGTTGGTGATGATGCACTATCCTGTGGACAGATCTTTCATGATATTCAGCTTTACATATAGATGGGCCTTTGATGCAAGAAAGAGCCTGCAGTCTCTGTAAATCTTAAGTGAAGTTTATGTTTGTTGTTTGGTTGTTTTTGGTTTTTTTTCAAATACTTGTCTGTTTTCCTGTTGGTCCTACAGGAAAGGAATGGCACATTTGGCATGCTCCAACTTTCCGTGCTCCTGATGTTAGGAAGGCAGGATGAGTCACTGTGGTGTGATTTTACAGAGGGCAGGCCTTCTGGTCTTGATATAAACAACCCATTCCTCAATTTGACTTTTCCCAGGACATTGCTTCTAACAGGATTACTTGTTATCACTGCAGGTCATTCTTTTAACCCTTTTTCTGTCATCTTTTCCAATGATTTCACACACGTTTCCATTTTTTTGTTCATAGCAAAACCAGCATTTCTCTGGTGAGTCTCTGTAGGCTTTTACAGAGGTAAAGCTGTAAATTCCTCTGCTCGGCCAGGAATTGCAGTTGCCTTTATGGGAATTGTGGTGAGGTGACTTCTGTTACTTCTGGAAGGACTGAGCTGTCTTCAGGAGGGATAAGATCATGTATAAACCAGATGTTGGTCTTCTCCCCGGTGTGAACAAAATGTAATTGCAATACACATGTGGACTGGGATCTGCCAAATGAGCAGGTTATGTTGCTTTAGTGTGAGGAAGTGTAATGTTTTGAGGCAAATGGATGTATTGCAGACAAGTTGCAGATGTTCATGTGAATTAGACTGTAATTTCTTAGGTACCACATATTGAGGGTTCTCCTGGATCTGGCTAGTAACCCCAAAGAGTTTTCTAACTCTATAGTATGTGATCTGTTCCTGGGAGTATTTAGACTCTTTCACCTATGCCCTTGATTTTGCTTACTTATTTTTTTAAATCTATTACATAGCACAGTACTTTTTACCCATGGATTTTTTGTTTAAACCAAAGATTTCAGTTTGGGGAACAGAAAGCGTTGTGCTAGTGTTTAGTTGATGGCAGACTTTTTTTTTGCTTATGATGTCAAGAAACTGAACTGTATGACCTGTTGTTTGCTTCCAGTTTTAAATTTTAATTTCAGTTTTTATTGTAGTTGTCAGAGTTGTCCCACTGATTAGACCTACTGACTCATCACAGCTGTAACTGGAATTGAAAGTGGAGAGGGATGAAAATGTAGTGCATTCTGGTAGTAGGAGTTTGTTTCTGGGGCAAGAGAGAACCAGGGTTGCTGCCAGTGTTGATCAAATTGATATTACTTGCCTCTATGATGAAATGAGAAAAATAAGCTGTTGTTTTGGGGAGATGTTTTCAGATTAATAAATTCGTGTATGAATGCCTTGAAAATGAACATTAACTTCTGGTATTTCTGGTTATACATGACTAAGAAGCATTTGAGTAGGTTGGGGCTCTGTAAGAAGTACTGAGCAGATAGCTTGCTCCTTGTCTTCCTTAGTTTTCAATTTTAATGTATTTTTAATGTGTTTATTACATGTGTCTCTACTGAGTTTCAAAGGTCTCTTGGTTTCTTGAACAAGAGATGTTTTTATATCTCTTCAATGGAAAGAGTTAAGCAATTGGGCTCTTCCAACCCTACTTTAGGCAAGTTTTGCAAACAGCAAGTTTACTCATGACTCATACTATTGTCTGAAATTGAGCTTCTTACACCAGGATGATTTTGTAATACCCTTAATTGTTTAAAAGGTCAGACCTTTTATTATGTAAACATGTTTTTCTGTTTTGACAATAGATTTACTCTGCTTTTAGTGCACTGGAGCTCCTGATTACTGTCTTGTAAAAATACAGTAATCAATTCTGAATTATTTTAAGTTGGATTGTAAGATTTCAGAGTGATATTACAGCAGCTTGTTATTTGAGATACAAGATTGCATGGACAGAGTTTTAATGCTTCCAGTGGTTGCTTGCATTTCCCAGCCAGTACAAATACTTTTTCAAGGCATGAAATCTGCTAGATACAGATTGGCTCTGTAGAAATTAAAATAAATGAAACCTCTGCTGTGTTTCTTGATGCACTAGGGAGTTCAGTGCTGAGATACTGATGTGTGACAGAGGGTTTGTCTGGCTTGTTTTCAGCCCTTGGAGCTGCCCTGCTTATTGCAGTAAAAGGGAGTGGCAGGAGTGTCTGCATTTCTCTCAGCAAGGGTTCCAGACAGCTACCAAGCTGCTGCTCACGTGGATGCACCACTTGGTTAATATCCTTAGGATTATGTGTGTGTACCACAATACTGAAATTGCTTCAGCTTTGTAATTGTTTAATTTTATGGAGAAAGCCATCATGGTGTTTCCTGTGAAAAAAGTTTGACACCCAACTTTTATTGAAAACGATTTCAGTGTCTGGTGGCATAACTTTTGTATGATACTGATAATATATATGTACTTGAAGTATTGCCTGAGTAATAGTAACTGGTGTTAAAAATAATTATTTAAAAAATTGTTAAAAATTTATTAAAAAATAAAAAATAATAATTATAAAGTTATGAATCATTTAAAATACTGCTTCTGTTGCTTGTAACTTTTTGCATTAATTTCTTATAATATTTTCAAGTTACACAGATAATAGTAGGTGGAATTTTTCGTCTGGTTTCCAGTTTGGAGAAGATAAGTAAATTTACCTTAATGGCTTTCTGATTTTCAGTCCTTACAGAAGTCTTGCTGCTAAAATGGGAAATTCTTTCTCCTGCAGTATTACCAACAAATTTGTACAATTATGTTGTTTCTTCTCTTGGGGATGGTTGTAGGGGAAGGCAGAGTGAAACTTAATGAATTGAGGCTGAATCCTGCACCTGATTGCATATCATTTAACTTTGCCAATGCAGCTTTCTGCTGCTTTGGGTTTCCCTTGGGTACAGCTGTTAAAGGGCACAATAAAACAAATGAGATGTTTCCTCTCACATGGCTTTAAAGGGCGAAATTAGAGTTCTAATGGCATTGCTTTAAGATCTTAATATTCAGTGTTTTACAGCTCATCAGTCCAAGATTATGCTTGCCTATTTAGACTCATAGAATGACCTGGGCTGGAAGAGACCTGAAAATTCATGATGTTCCAAGCCCCACCACCATGGGCAAGGACATCTTCCACTAGAGCAGGTTGCAACTTGGAGCACTTGCTTGTGAAGGCCCAGGTAAAAATATCTGAGTACCTCAGTACTTCTCCATGTCCCTGGTAACCAGCTCTTCTGTTTCTATCCACAGAAGGCCCACATTTTTCCCTAGGATTCTTTCTGTCATCAACAAACCTGTAGAGGCTTGTTTGTGTTGCCCTTGAGGTCCCTGCCCACATTTAACTCTAGCAGTGCTTTAACTTTCCTAACCTGGTGCCTGCATTAAGTTAATAGAGGAGGAATTAAACAAAAATTATATCCTACCTTTAAACCACCTAATTTCCTTTTTGGCACTGAATTCACATGATGCATTATTCACCTTGGCACCAAAGGCAGTTTTTGCCAAATGAGCAGGCTGTATGGCTATTTTATCTAAAACTTTGGATGCTGAAACTGCATTGATGTGGAAGCATCTGACTTCAAGTGCTGAAACTTGACAAGTGTTGGAGCTGGCATTTGGAGCCAGCTAGCCTCAGAGCACTGAAGAAGAAAATGTATGTTCAGATAGAATTTTCTTCTGCATTTGGTACTCAAGTAGTCGCCTGACCTAGTGGGGATTTACCTTCAGTGCCTTGTTTGCTGAGGCAAAACTCTGGTTTCTGAATCTGGTGCAAAAGATGACTCCAACAGGGGCTGTGGCTGAACGAAGCAGGCTTGCATTTTGTCTGCCTGTAGGCTCCCATGCCTGCTTTGCCTTCCCACAGACTTTCATACATTTACTTAGTGAATTTGGTCAGGAAACTCATCCAGCTAAAACTAAGACTAGTAGTCTACAATGAGATGATTCTGTCTAATGGCAGGGGATTGACAAGATGAAATCCCTCTGTCTTGAGAAGGGTTCTCTGATTCTTAAATTGTTTAATTAGGCCTTGTGAAATTGTAGCCTAACATTTTCTTTTCTCTTCCTGCATTATCTGATTGATCTTTTAGCCACCCAGACAAATGCAGGGGCAACAAGGAAAGCATGCTGTGGGAAGTGGAAATAATCAGGGACATAAGGGCAATGCTATTCTAAAATCCTGGTTGCAACACCAGTAAAGTTGCTGGAATCTCAGAGGTCTTCAGGGGATTATACTGAATAATGAGCCTGTCAGAGTGGTTTTCTTTTCCCAGTTACATCTTGAGGCTGTTTTGTTTTGTGCCAGTACATTGTCATTAAAAAAAAAATTCAGAGGTCTTAAATCTTTAAGGCTTGGAGTGTAGCTGGGCCTTGTTAGCAAAAGTGTAACCATGGATGTAGGAAAGGGATGGCTCTTGACCAGTTCAGATAGCACTGGGATGGCATGTCTAGCTTTGTTTATTCCTGTACTCTCATTTAGTTTAACCTGCAAACGGTTTCTAACTGTTCTTCTGTATGTAGTTTATGTTTAATTGTGTGATGAAAAGAGATGTTTTATGGTTTTCATAGATATGCTAAAATTTGTAAACCGTTACTCAGGGCACTAAGTAAGTATGGCTGACAGATCTTAAGAAGAATTAATCTGTAGAGAATAATTCAGAAAAACCATTAGTATGTAGTTGATAAATGTTTAATTAGCTATTATTGGACTCTGAAAGGGATGGTATCTCTAAATAAGCCTTGGTAAAATTATTGTTCAGTGAAATTGCTGTAAATACAGTGCTGTTGCAGTTACTGGCAGAATTTAAGTGGGTCATTAGTTGGCAATTCAAATAGTTAATAATAAATAACTTTTATTAAAGTTTTGAATCGCTTGCTTAATTTTTCTCTAAACAGCTGCTTTCTGCTCTCCCAAACAGGGAGAAGGGAGGGGTATCGGGATATTTTAAAATCAGAAGTAACAATTCAGCAGTTATAAATTCAAAGCTATGTACCTTAGGATATAGAACCTTAATCCATTCACTAGCCTCCTTTTGATTAAAAGTTATGATATGATAGTTGTACGCTGTTCTGTTAACAGCAAAGAGTTTAGTGATTTCTATCTATGGTTTATCGACTTAGTTTGTCTTAGTTTAGCTTGTCCAGTCCACATATCCACCATAAACAAAACTGAAAAAAACCTTCCACCCTTGAAAATGAAAAATATCCAGGAAAATACCCATCCCAAGACTAGCAATCTACTCAGCAGAGATAATTATACTGCTGAGCTACTAGAGTATTGCTTTTACTGCAACAGGGATCAGTTCATGTATGAAATAAACTGGAGTTTAAGGTAACTTTTAATAATCCTGGTCTGAGTTTTGAGAAAATGAGACATATTGTAAAAATTAGTAATATTGCCTGTATAAAAATTATTTATATATGGATATCTTAATACTAAAATTGATACAGAAAATCATACAGTTATTTTAATTATGTTGAACTGTGGAAGTTTATGAAGCATATTAGCTAATATTTTAGCACTGAATATTTTAATAAGGTGTCAGACAGTCCAAGGAAGCAACTTCGTTATTTATTTACCAAACTCTTGATCTTACATGTTTTGGATTTGTAATACTATTGTGAAGTACCTTGTAAAAGTGTTTAGAGATTTTAAAGAGCCAAGTTTAGCACACAAGTTTCATTATTGATAAACATTGAAGTTTCAAGATCCAAGAGGAAATACTATGTATTCTTAGGATTATAATCTTAGCTAGTCTGCATGGTCATAAATTATAAATGCCTCTTGAAATATTGATCAATTCCATTAGAATCAGAAGGGCCTTGCGAGTATTGGGCTACAGGTTGATACCATCACTACATTAGCTTAAAGTGAATATCAGTGTCATTCACAAAGCTCAAGTTCAGTCTTGATGCACACGTGGCTTGTCAGAGAAAGGCACTGGGAAGAAGCACTGTGCAGTGCTAAAGCCCTTTCCACTGTGCTTTGAACTAAATATTGCTGTGTTTTCAATAGCTTGGCTATTTACTTAAGCTAATTGCTATTGCTGTTATACAACCAAACTGTAGAGGTGCCAAATTTCAGATGTATGAAGAAATTTGATCAAATGCTTCCTGACGTATTTGGTTGGGAAAGAGTAAGTGCAGTTATTTTAGGTAATTGCAAGCAAAGCACATATCTCATAAACTCAGAAAATTTTATGAGGAGTCTGCGCTTAAAAAGGATCTCAAATTTATTGAATCTTTCAGTAAAGAGCTAGCTTTATGTAGTTTACCAAAGGTGTAATTGTAATTTCCCATGCAAAGTCACATACAAGTTAGATTTTTTTTTTAAAAAATGATTACTTGTGAGGAGTTTTTTTTCCAAGAGAACCTATTTGAAAGTTTATTATACTTTGTTAATTTAAGATGTGAAACACCTGTTTCTCTGTTGTGAAAGAGTGGCTGCAGTTTTCATTTGCATTTAATCCCTTATATACCGAAAATTTTTGTAGTTGCTTGAAGAATGGGTGCTAATTCTGCAAATGCATAAAGGAATAGAATCCCTTTTATCTTCTTTACTTGGTATTTATTGAGGGGTGGGATCTTCAGAACTGAGTGTTTTAGAGGTAACAGGGTTGGATAGACTGGATGAAATCTTGCCATTGAGGAGGCCTGGGATGCATGATTTAAACTGTGTATGAAGTAACATTTACTACTTTATCTAATTCAGCTACAGGTAGGGTATACCACAATTTTTAAAGTCTGTAGCTTATTATTGACAAGTTTCCTACAACAGGGTTGTGTTGATGCTTGGTGATAAAAGTTACATTTCAAAATGAGACAATAGGCTTGTCATCCAGCTTTTTGTTAATTTATTTTCTACCAAGTCATAACAAATAAAAAATGCTATAGAATACAACTTTGGATTAGATACTTCATAAATTAAATTAAATCAATTTAAAATTGGGATATTGTGTTTTATAGTTTGCTTTAAGAAAAGGTTATTGCCAGTTGTAGGCTAGATTGGTGGACTGAAAGTATCAGTGACAAGCTGTTACACCAGGGGTCTTGTGCTAACTCTTGAAGAGATTTTAGAAACGTTTCTTACAGTTGTGTACTTAAAAATGGGACCATTTTTTTGACTCCTGTGTTTTGTACTTCAAATTTTCTCAGAAGGATGGTGCAGAACTTGTAGCTGTGAGGGATGAGACTCCAGGCACAGTGGGTGGGCAGTAAATGTGTACTGGAGCTGGTCGGGTCATTCCTGTTGGCAAAATCCTCCAGCCAGGGGAGCCTGAATGCCTGGCCTGCAGAGGAGCCCTGGGACAGCTGCACATTGAGGGAGACCTTGTTTTGATCAAGTTTTGTGTATGTTTAAATTATTCAGGTTCCAACCTGATCTTATCTCTGGAAGGTTATTCCTTCCTTTTACTTGCCTTTAGAGCAAGTATCTTTGGTGCTAGAGGAGGTGCTAGGCTTCTTTTCCGTGTCCTGCGGGTATGTACAGTTGTAAGGAAGTACATGAATAACCAAGAGCCTATATTTGTTTTAGATTTACATTAGATTTAACATAAAACAGAATTCAAATGCAAATACTTGTAAATCCAAACTCTTTGAAGCTGGAATTGGCTGGTGCACTTAATAATTTAAAACTAGGAGGGTTTGCTAGTATTAACTTACATTCTTCAATTCATTCACTAATTATATTCTTGATTTTAATTCATATGTATGTGTCTAGCATCTCTGGTAATCATTATAGTTATAATTTAGTATCTCTGGTAATCATTATATGTTATAATTTAGTTTGTTGTAAATGAAAATGTACCTTTCAATGAATTGTGCAAGACACATTTCACAAACTCTAAATCTGCTTTCCTGACATAAAGGAGAGAAAAAAAACTAATGCCTGTTTTTTTACTTGCCTTGTTTCAGTAACACTTGTTCTTCCTATTTTTGTTTAATGTGGGAAATGAAGTGTGCCAGTATCCAGTGTGCTACTTTATGTTTTTGTTTTTGTGTATTTTCTTCTGATGCATTTGGAAGAGAAATGTAGAGGGATGCTTATACAGATGGTGAGAAGGGAAGTTGAGTATCAGGTTGGAATTTGATGTGCTGAGTGGCACACATACCTGCTCTCTGAAGTGCTCCTTAAACTTGGTTAAAACACAAAGAGGTGATACAAGCTAGATTAAAAAAGAAACCCCAAACAACAGCAAAACCCATGTGAGAGATTGTAATGGTACTTGCTGTCTGTAATTCTCTCTTCCACTCCTTTCAGTTCACACCAGCCTGCCCTATTAACAGTCCTGTGCTCAGATGTCAATAACCAAAGTTGATCAGAGGTGGTTGGACAGATCCACTCCTCCAGTCAAACAGTTGTAAAGGACCCTGTCCTTTAAAGTAGTTCTGGCTCTTATTTTACCTCCTGATGGAAGAATTGCTTAATAGGGCAGTGTTAAAAGAGAAATGTGAATGGCAAAATCCCCTCTTCTTGTCTTTTTGTGGAGATGGAAGCTGCTGCCTGAAGAGGGGAAAGATATTTGTATGAAAATATAATTAAGGTTTTAAAACAGTCGACTTCCTTGTGTCAGATGTCTTCTGAGATCTGTTTCCCAGAGTTCCTTTAACAAATGGTCTGTTATTTGTCTTAAAGACTTTCAACTCCATACCAGTTTCAGCTATGAATGGAATTACGAACGGAGTTTGCTTTGCAGCTCTATTGGCACAAAGGCTTCCTTCTGACTTTGGTTCTTGCATAACAGAGGGACACAGACTTGCATTCCCCTTTCTGCCCTTGTAGAAGAAATTTTTTTGGCAGTGGGGAGGGGAGGACGCAATGTTACACAGCACAAAAATTTCACTTGGGGCTTAACAAATTTAATGAAAACCAGAAAGGCCTGAAATTTCATTTGAAATGTATTTAGAGGAAAAACCAGAACAATTAGCTATAAATGCCTGGGTGGAGTGGTTATTCAATATATTGACTTTTTAATTGCTGGCTGTTATCCAGGTGGAGTTAGCTGTTAAACTTCCTTTGGTTTAATTACTTTAATTGTAGTATGTCCTTAATTCTGCCAACTACTGTGCCTGACTCCCTAGTTATTTTCCACAGTTTCTTATTTTTTTCCAAATGCGAGGTGTAAAGTATTTATTATCAAAAGCCAGTAGATTGTTTCTTTTGTAAAGTTCTTAAGTAGCAAACTGTAGAAATTGTTTAGCTCTTATGAATGGGAAATATTACTTAAATTTGGGAAAGAGTAATTCAGTTTGCCATTCTTACTTTCAGTCTTAGATATGCTTTGGAGTTTACTACTCTAAATTAGATTTTTTTAATGTTATTTTTTTTCCACTTATTGGTCAGATTTAGAGGCACAGAAGATGCCTTTAGATTTCTTTGTGTTTGTGAGTTGGTTTCCCTGAGTATTTTTTTGCATTTATGTTGGATCCTTGGTTAAAAGATCCTTTTTTAATTAAGAATGTATTTTTCTTTCTTTCTTTTATAACATCTAAATTAATGCTGAAGGCTGAAATACTAAAAGAGAAATGAGAACAATGTTTTCTGGTACAAGATGTGTGCACTTGTGCTTGGGTCTCTTATGTCTGCTGCAGTTGTGAACTGGAAGGAGTTGCCCTCTTGCAGTAAGATTGAATTGATACAGGTTTGCTCAGATGATGGGAGGTGTTTCTCTGTCCTCTCTGTCAGGTGTCTGACTGAGCAGCTTGTCACCTCTGCAGGCTGGAAAAGGATCTTTGGATCTCAGGAGCTGCATCTGTCTCTCTCTTGTGACCTAAAAGTGATCTTATATGTAACTGCTCAGAGTTTGTCATCTGAATCCATCCCCAGATCCACACGACTTATGTGTCTAGATAGATCAGCTGGGGTGGCAAGACTTTAAAATTCCCATAGTAAGAAATTATTATTACTGATTATTACTTAGAAATACTGTTTGTGTAGAGTTCAAAGCAATCTGATGATCTTTGATAACTTCTTACAAGACTGATATATTGTCTCATATATTGACTTGTTCTTGTCACCATCTTAAATCCTGAAGTTTAAGGTTGCCCTTCCTCTAAATATCTGACAGTCAATGAGGAAAAGTGCTATTTCTTGGTATTTTTTGGGCTCCCCCTGGGCTATAAGCTGGTTGATTACCAGCCTGACCATATATCTGGTTGCTGTGCACTGTTAAGAGATAAAGCTAAGGACCATTTGGCTTTAAAAGTATGTGGAATGGAATGAGAATTGTAGATGGTTTAAAAAAAGTAAATTAAGTGAGGGTATGGGTTCAACTTGATGTGCATATTTCCTTTGAAGTTATCTGAAAGACCATGTCAGTGTAGCTGCCATAGTTCTGCTCTCTGTCATATGGAGGCTGGAATCCTGACCTGGGGTGGGAGGGAGTGTGGTCTTCTCAGTGCTTGGGCTTGCACAAGTTATGGGATGAAGCTGGGGGTGTGTGAGGCTCAGCTTTCCCCTCTCTCACAGTTCAATTACAGATTAGCTTGATCCTGTCCAGCCAAGATAAAGATTTCTTTGTAAACTCCCCAAGGAAATAACTTGCTGGCTTCATGCTTTTCTTGTTGAAGGTTGATTTAGTTTTGTTTGATCAGTGTCTTCTAAATCCTAATGTAGATTTTTTTCTTTTTAGATTGGGGCATATGATCAACAAATATGGGAAAAATCAGTAGAGCAAAGAGAAATAAAGGTAATAATACAGCATTTAAATATTTTGTGTGTGTGGTTGTGGTGAAGTAATCTACATTGTATGTGGTGGTGTTTAGTACTGGTAAAGTAAAACTAGACTTCTGAAGTGGAACCAAATGTAACCAGCATACTATGCTCTATTTATTTTACATAATTAATAACTCTGCAGCATTTAGTGTGATGCATCTTTCTGTATCTCAATACTTTTTTTTCTTTTCATTTGTCTTAAGACAGGGCTTAGTTGTGTTAACACCTCTGTCTTTCACTTTTCTTTGTGATGAATTCTAATGTCAGTTATCTGAGCTCTCTTTGCTTTCAGTTAGTTACCTTATACCTGCAGTTTACTTTCCCTCCTTTATGATGCTGTCATTGTTTTGTACAGTTTATTAGACTGGTAAGTACCTCAGGCTTTGTTTCTCTGAACAAGCAGTTTAACAGTGTTCTGTGCATTTTGGTTTAACTAACAGTACCATCAGCGTCTGCCACATTGCTCAATCGCTTTGGAGATAAAGGAATCAATCCTATAGGTACTAGTTCTATGGGTTGTATATGAAATACCCATGATGTTAATTTAGTTAACATTTTCTTGCAATTAGCCTTTTTTTCCCTCCAACACTGCATGGAAGTCTTGTGCTATTTGTGCATGAATTTCAAGGTGTTGCTATTACTTAACATCAGTAAATTGTACATTCCTTCAGTTTCCTTGGGGATGGGTTTTTTCACTCCCCAGTACTTGAACTAAACTGTATGTGGGGGCTTGCTTGCCTTTTGTGGGGGCTGTTACTGACCTGAGCTACAGAGATTTTGTACAGAAATACACATGTGAAATTGAACCCCATGGCATTTCAGCAGCACAGCTGAGCCTGGGGTTGCCTGAAGGGTCCTTCCCATGGCCATGAAACCCTGTCACAACTTCAAGAGGAGTTCACTGAGTGCTGTGTAACAGCATGTTATTCAAATAGTTACTGCAAATGGTGCCCTGTGCTGATTGGTAACAGTGTCTTGTTTGGCTCAGGAGTCCAGTAACCAACAAGGAACTGCTGGTGTCTGAGTTTGGGTTGACTAAATGAAGTGCAGTTCGGGTAACCCCAAGGCACATGATTGAGTTCTGGTATTGCACATTAGTGCTTTAATCTCAGAGCTCCTACAGCACTTTGACATTATAAACTTAGAAATAATTATGTAATGATTATAAATTAACTTCACTAAAAATCTGAAAAATTCATATATTTTAGTAGAAAATATGTTTCTCTTACTACAAATATATAATTTAGTTATAACTGTAATAGAATCTATTAATTTTAGAATTTGTGTAAAAGAGTTTTTACAACAGTAACAAGTACTTTTTAGCATTTTTATTTGAACCTTCTTTTGCTAATGCTTACCTGACATGTGTTTGGTGCTGAACAGTAATTGTATGAACTAACTGGATGGGTCTGAGCATTGTATTTGTTTGTTTGTTTGTTTTTTTAAATAACCCTAGTCTGAACCACTGCTGTTTTCCACATATGTTAGAGATTTGTGATGCATTAAGAAAGTGTAGAAATTGCAATTGTAGAATAAACTGAATGCTTCTACTGTGTGTGGCAAACAGTTCAGGAGCCAACTCAGTGGAGTCCATGGGTGCTGAAAGTACTGTTTGACCAATGGAATTTTTAAAGAATGAGTCACCATTTATTTCCCTCTGAAGGTCACATAAAGTTGTACCCTTGACTTAGTTTTTTCAGAGTTCTTTCTTTAACATGAAAACATAATCTGAGCCACAGTGGTAAATTTTTCCTCGGATTGAGCATGTATTTCTAGGAGATTATTTCTTCCAAGAGACACACCTGTATTTACACTTTCAAGAGAGATCTTGTGGCCCATGAGCACTAATACATTTGAAAATGATTATGTCATTCAGCATTTTCTTTTTAAGCTTCACTTTTCTTTATGAAATGGAGTGGCTCACTTACCCGAGATTCACAAGAATCTGTAGCTGATTTTAGAATTATGGTAATTTCCAGTTCTAATTATGGGTTTCTTTTCTCATTCCCCATAAAATTACTGCAGTTTTAGGACTGCAGTTCTGTAAAAATCTTGCATTATAAGGTCTTTGTAGTGCTTGAATTTAAAATACAACTGGTTGTCTCTATTTGTCATCCTCAGAGCACATTTTGTCCTATTCATATTTCAGTTCTGTGCATTAATTTTTTTGTTTCAAGCAAACTCCTTTTTCTAATAGACACATTCAAATGACTACATATCCAGCTTGTTTCAGTTTGATTTTTTTGTCTTATATTTATTTCTGCATGAAGATATCCAGTTTAATTTAGATGTGAGAAATATTTTGAGCTGCATTCAACTGAACATTTTGCTTGATACTATTCTTACAGAAATTAACACTACCAGATTTCACTGATCTTTATCTCATTGACAATTTCATTTTTATGCTTTCATTTATACTTAATGTTTACATTTTGGTGGTGTTTTTACACGGGGATGAACCATGGCAATGGTAGAAGTGTACAGGTCACCAATTTAAATGCTTTTTGCATGAGAACAGTTAAATGACTTTCATAATAATTCCATTTGTATCCTAAATGTTTTTAAAATATTTTATTTTACTCTCTGTGAATTGTATGCTGTGATTTTCTTACTGTCTGATGTGGCCAAGAATCTCAGCTAAGGGGAGTGGAATAAACCCACAGCTGTCTCTGAGACTTGAGAGTACAGCATCACGTTCTAACGTAAAAAAAAATCTTGAAAGCTTTGCCAGAGAGTTTGGGTCTTCAGTGATGGAAGATGCTTCTTTTAAAAGACAAAATAAGTTTGCTTTTCTTCCTGCTGCATTCCTGTTGTGTGGGATTTTCCCTTTACTTTTAATTGGCTAACCTATATTCACTACTGAGGAAAAATTCAAGACTTTTCTAAAATTTGGGTTTTTGAGAGCTTGCTGTTTAGTGGCTCCTGCCTTGCAACATGATTTGCTATCTGGGTTTGGAATTAAGGAGTTGCAATATAAGTGTTTTGTGAGGTTGAGTGAGACATTCAAGAATGTAATTTGCTGCAAAAAATTCTGAAAAGGTAATAGACACGTATTACTAATTCTTGCAAGTGTGTGCATACATTGTCTGCATAATGCAAAGCCGTGAGTGCTCAGTGCCTGTTTGAAAGATAGCCTGATGGGTCAGTAATTGGTTGGGTTTTATATAGACTGTGAAGTGTGTAAAAGGCATCCGTTGTGCATTGTTATTTGGAATGCTTAATTTGTAGTATGAAGTTTACATGCTTGTCTGAATTTTCGGTAGCAGTATAGGTTAAATATAATTACTGACCACAGAGATATTTTTGTCTTTTGTAATGTCTGTCATCTGCTTGGAAGTATTTTGATAGTATTTGTCTATTGCAGGGTTTGAGAAACAAACCAAAGAAAACAGGACATGTGAAACCAGACCTCATAGATGTTGATCTTGTAAGAGGTAGGTTCTGAGCTAGAAAAAGCTGAATTTCTTAGTATTAAAATAACAGCCATCCTGTGTCTTACAACAAGAGTCGATTAGTAGGTTTAAAATAACCCCAAATGAAACAAAATACAGCCAGCCCTACATAACTCTTCCCTAAAGCAGATGGATAGAAAATAGTGTTAAATAATGATATTAAGCTTAAATTGGAAGGTTAAGAATTTAATTTAAATTTTGTTTTTGTATAGATTTGGATTTTGAAAAAAAAAAGGAAAACTTGTGCATTGTCTTTTATCATTTTAGAGTTACTAGTTTAAAAGCCTCCTACTGCCATGTGTTTACGCTTCTTTCAAGTCTTCTGACATCTGGCAGGAATGTTAGGTTGAAGTTTCTGGAGGGTAAAAAGTGTATAGGCCTTGATTGTTTCCTGCCTGTTTTAAATAACGAAACAGCAACAGAAGGTCAGATGATAGGACGCTTTTCTAGAAGTCTTTATTTAGTCTTAATTTATTCTTATCTGTATGTAATTTCCCTCATGCCTTGTGAAGGCTAGGGAAAACATTATTTAGTGTTTTTATCCATGAGTCCAGCAGCCAGCACAATCTCCTGCATCCGTTCCAGGAAGCCAGATAGTGCCCTTTGGGCACCCTCACACCCAGCGCTCCAGCGGCCTGCTCAGCCCCTCTCTTCCCCGGGAGCCTCAGCCCCTCTCTTCCCCGGGAGCCTCAGCCCCTCTCTTCCCCGGGAGCCTCAGCCCCTCTCTTCCCCGGGAGCCTCAGCCCCTCTCTCCCTGCAGTCTCCCCCCTTGATGGGAGCTCTGTCCTTGCCAGGACTTGCTGGCTGTGCTGCACTCGCTGTGGCTGCTGCACCATGGCCATGCCATGGCCACACAGTTACCCCCGGATTCTGGCATTGACTGTACTCAGCCCCATGTCTCAGCCTCATGTCGGTGTCCTTGGACAGGGAGCAGACGCTCCCTGGCCCTGGAGGCTCCAGGGAGTTGAGGAAAAAGTCAGTCCAGGCTGTGCTGAGGAGCCCTGTGGCATGACCAGGCAAACAGCACTCCCAGCAGTGGCTGTTTGTGTGACCAGTCCTTTTTATCCCCTTATCCCTCAATTTCACAGCACTTGTTCCTCCCTAAATTGCCCAGACCCTTTCTTTGTTCCACCCTTGGATTCTTCCCTAAATGCCGTATAAGTGTGCCTGAGTCCCACCCCTCAGGCAGCATCCCTTTTCCTCTGAAAGATGACTTGAGACCTGCTCCCAGCAGGGCATGGTGAGGCTTCACACCTGGACAGTGGGGTCAGATGGCTCTTCTGGGACAGCCCTGGGTCATGGGACAGCCCACCAGCCTGGTCATGGTGTTCATTCCATGGTTTGGAATTCCCACCTGCTTTTTTGCCTCTGTCCTGCTCTGGCCTCATGGAGATGGGCCTCAGGTGGGCTGATGGTTCCAGAGATGGGTCTATGAGGAGAACCCTTGAAGGGCCCTGCAAAGTATTATTTGGGCCCCTCCCTCCAGTTTTCTCTTTGAACTCCTCTGTGGTCGTGCAGATAAGCTTTTCTCACATCACCTAACAGTATAATTTTTTAAAAATGGGGATGTGAGAGAAAGAAACAAATCAAATACCATTTGAACTTGCAACAAGCTAAGAAACCTTTTCAGTGCAGCGATGTACACGAATAGCATTTAAATGATTGCATGGATGTCTGAGTTGGCATTAAAGTAGTTTCAGAGCTGGTAGTGTTCTACCTGTGCAGCACAGAGCTCATTAATGCCAATGCTGCTTGTAAATGAGATGGGGATGGTGTAGCAGCATGCAGTAGTTAGCCTTTCAGTCAACAACTTTGCATAATTGGAGTCACAGCCCCATTAAGTAAATTTTACACAGTTTTCTGACTGGAAAGAAAAAGAAATTGAGAGATATGGGAGAGAAAGGACATTTGAATGAGAGAGAGAAAAAAATGCTGTCCAAGGAGACACAAAGATAAATTATTCTTTGGATGGCTTCCCTGCTCCTGGGGCTAGTCCTCAGTTGGACAGATTCACTTCAGTGTTTCCCAACCTCATTCCATTTTCCTGAATGACATGGCTGGTGCAATTTACAGGTGCTGCTGGAATTTTAGATCCCTTTTCTGTGTTGGGAAAGGACTCTGCTGTGCCTGCACGGGCATGTAGAGTTTTCATGAGAATTGTTGCTTCATATCAACTTTCTGATACCTCTGTGAAACAGAACAATTTTTAATAATCAATTTTAGAATAATTTTGGCACGGCAATGTTTTATTATTCAAACATTCTGAAATACAGGTATTTGTAGAAGTTCCTGATAATGGCAATCAAGAGGGCATCAACAATTTATACCGTATTTACATTGAGGAGATAGTGAAATGGTGGAAGTACATGATTTATTAAAATAATTGTGTTTAATAATTGCTTCTTTAAATAACTATCTCAACTACTCTGTTCTTGGACAATTGAGGTTTCTATTAGCCATAATGATGAAATAAATTCAAATTTCTTTTGTTCTTTTTTAAGGATCTGCTTTTGCTAAAGCAAAACCTGAAAGTCCTTGGACATCTTTGACCCGCAAAGGAATCGTGAGAGTTGTTTTCTTTCCATTCTTCTACAGGTGGTGGCTACAAGTGACATCAAGGGTCATTTTTTTCTGGCTGCTTGTTCTTTACCTTCTCCAAGGTAGAGTTGGATTACAGCATCAGCTTTGACTGAATGCCTTATTTTTACCATATGGAAGCTGCAGTGTGTTGCTTGGTTCACTTCATGCTATTAAGGTCTATTCCGGTATATCCAGAAAATATTGGACTGACACAGTCCCAAGCATATGTCTCTTGGTTAACATTTCTTTTACAAATATAAAGGATGGATAATGAAAAATTTAACACTCTCCTCACAGGCTTTCTTCAGCATTTGGCACACAGTAGTTTGTCACATCTGAATATAATTCCGGTTTTCAGGACTGTCTAATTCAGTTCAGGACAAGTGTTAACAAACAGAAGTCAGTTCCCAGCTTTTGGGACATTCAGTATTGAGTTCTAGTAGTCTGACTTTGTGACTCTCTTACATGTGATGCATAAGAGGAAAATTAGAAAAGGAAGAATGTAATGGGGTGAGTTAGTATCTATCAGTATGAAACTCACCAAAAGAATAAGTGTTTCAGAAGTTTGTACAACAGATATGGAACAGAAGGTTAATGAAAGTTGGGAGCAATATAAGTACCCTGAGAAGCTAAATGACTAATGAATTTTCCAGTGAAATCTAATTAACATGCAATATTACTTTTTCAATTTCACCATCTGTTGTCTCAGTTGTGAATCATTGTATCATTTGGAAATTTTAATTAGAACAATATATGGAGTTTAAAAAACAAGGCAGTACCTCTTGTGTGGTGATGTTATTAGCACTGTGCCAGTGCCCCAAGACCTGCTGTACTGACAAATACTCATGTGGCCTTCTATCAAAAGTTTTTCTTATCCCCATTTCTGAGTTTGATTCTTAATTTGTCTGTGCTGTGGTAAGAGATCCCATAGTGCTAATAATTTTAATCTTGTTTATAGTAATATAGATAGTAAAATATGTAAGTTGTGGTTGGTTTGTTACCATGTTCATGGGTGTCTTATTCTGAGAAACAGCATTGCAGTAGCTTATGTTTCTATTGGTAAATTTATTTTAAAAAAATATATTCCCCCTTAATTTGTGACACCTCCATAAGACCTTAAAAGTAGAAAGACAACGCAGATTCTGAGTGCAAGCAAGTTTTTAGGACATTAATTACAGAGCTTTCTTATAAGTAGCCTTTTTCCTCTCAGATTTCTTAGGGTCTCTGGGTCACTAAGTTGTGGTTGGAATGCATCATTTCCCTAATCCATGCAGTCTGTAATGTGACAGAGTATTTCTGTGGTTGTGAGTTAACAAATAGCAGGAAATAATGAATAGTATTTCATATTACACTATAATCCAGCTATTTGAAATACTTGATATTGAAACTGTGCAGAATTAGCTGAAGATTTTTTGATAGTTTTTGAAATAAGTTAAAAGACTTACAGTAAACATGTAAGTGAAATTAAATGGACGTATTTACTTATTGGGAACCATTCGAAACAACCCCCTCAAGCACTTATATAGAAGTTTTGCTTTTATTTTACTCAGAAGGTGTGCTCAGTTATTAATTTTGTGCAGGATTGTTAAGGTGGCATCAAAACGTGAAGAATCCATGATGGAAGCTTGAAAATAAAACACCTCAAATTCCAGTGGCCATATTTCTGCCCTGAATCTGGGTTTTGTATTGTAGATTGGTCTTTGTCATCATGACAGATTCTCACTGACGTTGTTGTAAAATGGTCTGACTAGATTTCATTTATTTGTGTTCATAATTAAATAATTTACCTAAAGTATTTTCTATGGATTTATGAATTGCATTACTTGGAATTACTGCTTTAAAATTGATTAGCTTTACCAAGATGCTTGCTAGCATTTATGTAAATCTAAAGAAAAAGACTTTTCCTTGGCTGTAGATTTAAGCCTCAGGTTTTATTTGCATTGGTTTCCTTTAGTGTAAAGTGATTAGCACAATGTGTGATAAGAGAACTATAGAGAAATGTTTTATGCTCAAGGTCATGCAACAGGCCAGTGACTTTAGAAATAAAACCTTTTTCTTCTGTTTCCTTATCTATCTAGTATATAGTAATACCTCATTTTTTAACTTAAAACATTTTTATATTCTAATGGGAAAATGAAGTGCAAACTTAGAGTGTTTATTGTGTATTTCTTAAATATAAAGCAAGAAACTTTAATAGTGATGTAACGGTTTTGTTGTGGTGGTGAGATATATAAATATATATGTATGCATTTTTAAATTTTGTATTAAAAACATTTCCAAACTTTAAACATTTTAAAAATAAATATTGTTGGTCTTTGAATTGTAAGGTTGCTTTCTCTGAGGCAGCTATTTGTTCAATGTGACATTATTTCACTTATGCCTGTTTTACAAAATAAGCCATTGTGTTTTAGCAAAGCAGAGGTCAAAATACTATAAATACATAAATAATTAAAGTTGCTGTAAGAAACCCTGTTCCCATCAATTTTACCTAGCTGTTGGTAGGAGCAATTCTTGGATAACCTGATATACTAGAATGTATTGTCACACTGTGCAGAAATAAATTCTTGGATTTACCTTCCATCATGCTTAGAAAAGTAGGATGGGAGGGAATATCAATCAGGAAATTGGTAATATTTTTCTAAATCTGTGTGAAACATTGTGGTAGGAATCTGCAGTCTGCAGAGTTTTGTCTTCTGGAAGACGATTTGTTCTAGACAGCTCTGCTTTACTTAATGTTTTTTAAGTAGCAGTAGTGAATTTTAAAATTATTTTGTGTAGGCCTACTCCTGCAAATCATTTCACATGGATCTGTGGAGCTCTGTGTTCTCAGAAGTATGTATTTATCCAAATTGTGTGATAAGAGCCAAAATCAGCTCCTTCTTTACATTTTATACCTCATGGAGCTAATTGTATGTGTGAGGAACTCAGATATGCTCATTTAGAAAGAGATAACATTATCTTTTGCTATCTGTGCCTATTTTTATTGATTTTTAATACATTGTATTTCTCATTGATGCATGTGGTCTTTGAGAAGCCTTATACAGCAAAAATGTAGTTCACTTACAGTAATAAAGGATACTCCCATGCAAAACTTTTGTGCTTTAATTTAGGAAAAAGACAGAGGACAAATTAGAAGTAGTTTTTTCCACAATCAAAAATAATTCCATTGTTTTGTATGTTCGTCATGTTCCTAATGCTAGTTACCTTGCTAAAGATCATGAAAAACACATCAAACCTGGTTTTAGTGGAGGACATCATATCCATCTGCTGTGTTAGGTGTTGCTTCATGGGATTTAGTTTAGACGTTTGAATGTGGCACATAGCTTGGTGTGTGGCTGCATTTTTTTCAGTCAATTTCAGTAGAGAACTGGTGACAGCTGTTGAACTTGTATTACTTGTGCTAGGAATAGGTCTAAATTATGGGACTTTCACTTCTCAGTAGGACACCAACAAAACCAACTTCTCATGGGATGTGTGGATGTTAGGCACAGAGAATTATTTCCCAGTTCTGTTTCTGAATTGTTTCTTGGTGTTTTGGGTGGGTTTTGGGTGTTTTTGGGTTTTTTGGAGGTTTTTTGGGTGGTTTTTTTGGGGTGTTTTTTGTTTTTTTTTTTGTTTTTTCTCCATGTCTTCTCTCAGCTGAGTTACATGTCACAGCTCTTCAAGGCAGAGCAACAAGGACATGGAGAAAGCAGAGAGGAGAGGGGTTGCCTTTTCCACCTGCTTCATGCCTGGTGGATTTGTTCAGGTTGACCTGGAGCCTGTCAATATGTTTGAGTGTTTGTGCTCTGGGTACAGGAGCCTGGATGTTGGCTGCATATGAAAAGTGTTTACAGGGTTACAAAACTAACAGTTAGCCAAGGAATTGGAAGCTGGCCCTTTTTCCAACCACAAGTGGTGGTTGGAGCCCTGGTCACTTCAGCTGGACTACCCCACAGTTTACATAGTTTGTCTTTTGATCCTTCCTCACTGCTAAAAAATATGCACACAAGTATATCTAGAACATTTATAGGGTTGCACTTATGCTTGGCTGCCTGCCCATGTGGGCAATTTTGTCCCTTGGCTGGGACATGGAGTTTAAAATGCATTCTGCTGTGTAAGGAGTTTCTACTCTCAACTCTCATCAGACTCACGGGATTGTGCTTTGTCATAACACATGATACAGAATCGAATTTATTTGGGCTACTTTAAGGATATTTCCTTTTTTGGTTTTGTCTCCTACTGACATTTCACCATAGTTGAAGTGGTTTCATGACAGATACAGCTTTCCAAACATTTTCCCCTTCTTATTTCATTCAGCCACCTTTTTTTGAGTAATACCTGTAATATCACAAGTATGAAAGAAAAGATGGGTATTAAGACAGTAGTGAACTATCTAGACCCTTATTGCTGCTGTTTTTCAGCAAAATAATAATTTCATTCTCTCAGAATTACATGAGTTGGCTTAAGATGCAGGTAAGGTCTGCATCTGGCTGGTTTGTTTTTGACAAAAGCCATATGGGTTGGCCATTTCAGACATTAAATTCAACTTCATTTCCCTTCTTTTCCAGTTGCTGCTGTAGTGCTATTCTATGCGGCCCAGAGCCCACATAATATACCTCTGACTGAAGTCATTGGGCCAGTATGGCTCATGTTGCTGCTTGGGACTGTGCACTGTCAGATTGTTTCAACACGAACTCCTAAGCCACCTCCCAGCACAGGGGGTAAAAGAAGAAGGTATAGTCTGTGTTAAAGTACTTTATCAGTTTGGATTGTTAAACTACTGTAGAGAATGTGCATGAAAAAAAAATAGGGGTTTACAGCCTGTGCTTTGCTAGAGATGAGAAATTGGTGCTCTGTTTTTATTTGCAACGTCAAAATGGTGCTTAATTGGTGCTCTTTAACTTATATGCATTGACTAATTTAGGCATAGCTTTATTTGAATTTTAATGCATTAAATCTGACATTTTGTCTCAAAACAGTTATCTGAATAGTGGTGGAGTGACAGTGTTTATATTACTGCAAATTCAGTTTTATAAATCTGGCTAATAGTCTGTGGAAAGTATATGTGAAAAGAGATGCTCTTGGAAATGTAGAATTTAAGTCTTCCAAGCGTTCCACTGACTGTGGTTTGCTACAGTGAATTGTCTCATTGAAATAGGAAACAGTGCAGCAGTGAATTTTGTAGGTCTAAGCTTCTGATGATGAAATGAAACGTGTTTTGTGTTTAAGTATTATAATGACGAATGTATCATGCTTTTTTTATTAAACTGAGTTTATTAAATTGATATGACGAAGCTTTAACAAAACACTTTGAAATCTTGCTGGTTTTTTGCATGCTTAAACTGCTGAACACATTATAGAACTGGCAGATTGCACTTACAAAACTACCTTCCCATTTTAATCTCTTCTGCTGAAGGAAATTAAGGAAAGCAGCACATTTGGAAGTACATAGGGAAGGAGATGGCTCTAGTACCACAGATAACACACAGGAGGGAACAGTGCAGAACTACGGTACAAGCACCTCTTGCAGTATTGGCGCTGTCTTCAGAGATATCTGGCATGCTGCTTTCTTTTTATCAGGGTTTGTATTTATTCAAGGCTACATATGTGTTAGAGATGCACTATCCCTTTTCTAATTAAGTAAATATTGATGTAATGATTAAGCTTCTGTTGATCTAGTTTTTGCTCTTAACAGCAAACTCATCTGAGTATATGAAAATGGACTAATGTGTTGTTTCTTGACTTTTGCAAATGCTGATGCAATAATTTTGAAAAAATATTGGATTGTCATAGAATAATTTGGGTTGGAAAGGACCTTAAAGATCATCTAGCTCTCTCCCCTTGGCATAGGCAGGGGCAACTTCCACTAGACGAGGTTGCTCAGAGCCCATCCAGTGTGGTCTTGAACACTTCCAGGGATGGGGCAGCCACAGCTTCTCTGGGCAACCTGTTCCACTCTCACCCACCCTCACAGTTAATAATTTCTTTCTAATACTGAAAACTAAACCTGCCTTTTTGCCATTTGAAACCATTGCCCATTGTTCTGTCACTACGTGCTCTTGTATGGAGTCCCTCTCCAGCTCTGGAAGGTGCTCAAAGATGTGTCTGGAGCCTCTTCTCCAGGCTGAACAACCCCAATTCTCTCAGCAGGAGAGGTGCTCCAGCCCTCTGATCATATTCCCATCCCTCTTCGGGACTTGTTCCCACAGATCCATGTCCTTGTCATGTTGGGGGCCCCAGAGCTTAGCACACTGCTCCAAGTGAGATCTCATGAGAGCAAAGTACAGAATTAACTTTTAGTTAAATTGTATTTTGTTGTTTTGCTACACTGTGTAAGCTGTTAGGAAAAAAATCAACTTTGTTTCTCAGTTTTAATCCAAAGAGAAAAATTCAACTCTAATTTAACTTTATTACATTACCTCCTTGTTAGTCCAAGAGAATGTTTATTCAATTATGTCACTGTCATCAAATGACACACTTTCTCTTCAGGATTCAAATAAACACTGACTGGGCACCTAAAAAGTTTTAAAAAACCCCCATTCTATAGCTCTATAGTGCAAGACATGCTATGCATGCAGCATTTTGAGTGCTACGTATCAGCATTTATTAATAAGTGAAAATATACTCAATGTAGTATTAAATTGAGAAAGGGATAATGCAAGTTATTACACTGATGTTTTGTTGTGCATGCTGCATTGTAAATACAGCAACACTAATGTGTCTGTCATACCTGTGATTTGTGCTCTTAACCACTGGTAAAACTTGTTACATTCTGGGAGTATCTACTGGAAACCTTGGACAAGTTTTAAAAGTGTTATAAGAGTAGAGTTCATTTTACTTTCTCCTGTGTGGGTTAAGCTCTCTTTGATAAACTGTGGGTCATAGTGATGGGCTCCAGAGCTGTTCTTTGGGTCTGTGGGCATTGCTCTCTGGTATGTTTCAGGTGTAGTCTTGTCAACTTCTTAATGCTTTGTTTTCCCTTCATTGAAGATACTGATCTGCAGTAAAAAGAATGTTGGAAGATTACTCTGAGCTCAACAGCAGGAAAGGCAAGGGGAAAAAAAAATATTTTCAGTTGGGAAGGGCTATGTGGAACTTAACTTAAAGACTTGTTTAAACCATTTAATGAGAGGTAGTGTGTGTGTGTATATATATAGTAGTTGAGCCTCCATGATGACTACTTAGTATATACAGTATCTTCAGAGGAAAAAGGACCTGAGTTACTGAGAATGCTGTAAACAGCCCTTAGTCCTTTGTTACCCCAGAGGCACAGTGGTTTGTATGTCTAGAGCCATACAAACTTGTCCAGATAAAAAATAACCCTTTTATTTTCCAAGGGGAACATACAGTTCAGTTTCTTCATGTAATTTTTTTCATGGTAATGCAAACAGTGTTGTCAGCACAATGGGAGTGGAGCTGGGAATGAGGAAGCAAGTGTACAGTGTGGATGGATTACACCGACTACTTTGTGATGTTGCTTAAAGAAAATCTTATGAAATCTCAGTGCAAGGAAGCTTCACAGCTACACCTGTCCTGTTCCTTAAGACATACTTGGGAACTCTTTAGATAAGCACCTTAGAATGTCTCATTAGTATTTATTTTCAGCAATTTTTCCTTTACATTAATATTAGACGTACTGTTCTCTGGAATTTTCAGTATAGGTCATAAATACGTGATTTCAGATTAACCTCAGAAATTGTTTTCTGAATTAGGACAGGGCCCTGTGTACCTCCACCATTTGCCTGTGCTCAGATCATTGGTAAACTGGAGCTGCGTATTCAATAAATATCCTTTGATTAGCAGAACTCAATTGACTTAAAAATTATAATTCTAAACTTTAATCCAGCACAGGGGCAATTTAGAAAATACTGTTAATAAATTCTGCTCGAAAAGAGGGCAGTAGCCAAGCAGGTGATTTGTTCAGAATGTAGTACTGATTTGGGAATTTGCTCTGTATGTGTCCTTACTCCAGTGGGAATCTTGTAACTTCTCTAAAAGTTTTGCAGTGGGAACAGAGAGGTTTTCTGATCAACCCCAATGAGAATACATTGAAAGAATACTTGAGAGTGCAAATCCACCCTATTCCAGAAACTTTATTTAACTTTTCCTTAGTATTTTCTCTGGCTAATGCATGAATAGGACTGAGAGTCGTTCTTGGTTTAGCTTTTGCATAAATTCAAGCCTTTTCAGACTTTGTATTTATTCCTGGTGTTCTTCATTTTAGTCTAAATATTTTTAATTCTAGCCTAAAATTGTAAAAGTTGATTAAGGATGTATGTATATGTAGTAATTCTAGAAAACCATACATTTTTGCCTGCTAGGGAAATATAGCTTGTTTGTTACTGTGAGGTGTTTGTTTGTTTAAACACATGCACAAAAGCCTAACTGTAGGCCCAGATGTATGTATTTCTGGTTTGAGGCTTCCACTTAAATTTAGGGAGTCGCACAAAAAATAATGTTGGTTTCTCTGTTAGAAGCAAATAAAGACTTCAGTCAAGCTCCTGATATTTAGAATGAGCCTTAGTTGATACCAGACAAGTAGCTTTGTGATTTTAGCACTCAAACATTGCTTGAGTAGTGAAATCCCATCTGAATAAGTTGTGCATACATGCATGTGTTCTTTCTTTTTCTTATCTATCCCTATTCAGCTGTTTGAGGCTACTTCTAGCTTTAAAGTTTTGTATAAAATGGATAAAAACTTCTCAAATAAAACTTGGAAGAGTTGTCCCATTAATCTGTTTATAAAGTTTAGTAACTTGTGGAGGAAATGTTTCTGACTGGATGTGTGTGTGTGATGAGAACTGCATTTACTTCTGCACTGTTAGAAAGAAATTTTTAAAAAGTACTGGAGGAATATTTAGTGAATTACAGATTAGCTTATCTTGATTCCTCCTTATTGGAGATAATTTAATTTTAGTACTACTTCCTTAATACTCACCTCTGACCTTACTATTTTGCAATGAATAAACACCTTAGTAACTTTCTCTTCTCTTGATCATTTTGTCTTCTGCAAGCCATTCTTTTGTGAGCTGAATTGGTCTTTTTTGATTTTTTTTTCTGCTTTATCCAGCTGTCCCTGGCCATTTTCTGTGTTCAGGACTCCCCTTTACATGTAGGATACCTTATCTTGGAGGGAATGTGAGGCGACTCTCCAAATTCTCCCAATTTGTTTGATGTACATATTAAAGAGGAATTTAATCTTCTGCTGTGTAATCTAAGCTCTCACAGAATGCCTCAGTCCTTAAAGAGAAAGGCAGGGCATATTCCCTCACAGAAGCACAAGATCAATTGAACAGATTCTTAATAGTTCCCTGACTGATGCCCAGTGTTCTACTTGAAATAAAAATAAAAAATTTCAGAAGCTTTATTTGTAACACTTTCCTCTTGTCTTCTCTCCCTCCTTTTCCCACCAAGCATTCTGAGAATTTAAGACCCAAAATTTAATTTATTTTCACAATACAGAAGCTTAAGAGAAGACTAAAAGTCCCTGTCAGTAAGGTAGCAAGTTGCTATTCCTCTTCATGCCTTCATCCACTGCACTTTCTAGTTTGGGAGTATAATCATCCAAATGTTTGCTTTGAGGGCCTTTTTCTTGCATTAGGTAGTCCTGCTGGCACATTTATTGTCTAGGAAAGGGCCTTGATTCTGGAGGATGTTATGGAAGACTTTTCAGTGTAAGTGGTCTTGAGATTCTGTCTTTTAAAAAACAGCTTATCTGGTATGTTTGTAAGAGATATTGAAAAATGTTGCCTGGGGTGTTACTGGATAATACAGAAAAGAGTAGATCTCCTGTTTAGTAGGAGTTGTCAGTAAGCAGAGTATATTCAAAACAACACCAAATATCAGTGTACAGAGTACTAAACAGCATGTTTGTTTGCAGCTTCAGGAAATTGCATGCTTGCTTTGAATTAATAATTATTAAAGCAACTTCTAGCATACCTTTTTTATTTGTTAAGGTAGAATAGAGGGGTGTCTCTTTCATTTATGAAGCTTGTGGTTCTTCTATTGCCAAAGCTGTTGTGAAGTTTTATTTTTAAAACAGGTTTCCTTCTCTTTCAGTAGCTAGTTATACACATTTCTTTTACACACTGACAGTTTAATTTATAACAATTTTAGAAGAGGATAATGGATGTTATTTAGAAGATTAAATAGTAACAAATATGGCATCAAAATCAAATGTTAATATGGTTAGTTTGTGGATGTCTTAGCAAAGGTAAGGTGTTGGTTGATAGGAATAAGCAGGATTTTGCTTGGGAGGTTATTAAGAGAATAATCAATTTAATGTAAGTATTTCTTTTAAATGCAGATCTAAGAAAGCAAAAAACTCAATAGATAAATCCACTGAAACTGATAATGGCTACGTGTCCCTTGATGGGAAAAAGCCAGGTAAAGGCAGTGAAGAATGTGTGCAGGGCCATGAACGTCGCTGTGAGGTGATCAGGCCAGAAGAGACAGGGTGGAGCCCTTCCACAGTGAGAGACACCTTGAGCAACCACAGTCACCACAAAGTAAGTGTTTTTGGTGCTTTTTATGATGCCTTTGATGCATTTTTATCTACTTTATTCTTAAAAATATTTTAAAAATTAAATTTGATATATGGTCCTGGAGCCAAAAATTATAGTGAGTTGTCTGTCTTCATCATGTTCCTGGCCTTTCCTTTTTCTTGTAGGAGGAACCTTAATGGTGTTTAACAATCTTTGGTATTATGTATTTCAATACACAAATCTGTGTGCTGTGCTTTATCTGGGGGTATTTCCTGACCAGGTAAATGTTCTGTACCTTATCTGAGAGTCCTGGGTATCTATGGTTTATCTCTGAGATAAAATGGAACAGATTTTGCATTACTGACAATTTGTAATTTTAAGGTCATTCTGAGCATTTATTTACCTGTGAATCATCTTCCTTTTCCTTTTTTTTTTTTTTTAATTGATCTGTGTGGAAGATGAGGAAAGCAGGATTTCCCTCCAAGTGAAATTGGCAGGACTTTCTGTAGGGAGGAATAGGAATGAGAGGGAATACTGGAATCATTACAGAATCTTTGGAAGTGATCATGGAAGAAAGCAGAACTTTTAATTTGTCTGGGTCTTATTATCTCCTGTATCCTGTATTCAAAGTAACACACGTTAGTGACCTCAGTATTCAACATACATCCTCTAAGCACTTCCTCCTTGTAAGAGGTGGTAAAATGTTGACTTCGTATTGAATATGTTGATAATTCAGTGTTATACTGTTACTTTTGATTAATTGGTTGGTTTGGATTTTTTGATTGGGTTTGTTCTCTTCGGATGTGGATACATTTTCTCTAAGCCTATCTTGGCATGTTCAGTTTATGAAAAATCACATTTAAAATAAGAGCATCATAATCTTTCTTGAGGCTAATGTGAGCTAGGCTTTCCTTTGAAAAAATGTTTGATGTTACAATTTCTGTTCCATAATTTCTCCTCTGCCAATTACTTTTGAGTCTTGAAAATGCATTAATATCTGGCTCAACTGAGCATAGATACCAAAGTCGTAGAAAGAAATTTGATTTCACTAGCTGAGAACAAGACTTAATAAATATGACTCTGTGTCTTACTAATACTGTATTTCTTCCACTAGGATACTCACAGGACTGTGACTAATTTATCAGATGAAGTTTCTAGTGAGGAAGGGCCTGAAACTGGCTATTCTTTACGCCGCAATGTGGAACGCACGTCTAGCGACTGTACCCTTCGAAACAGGAAATCACACCATTACAAGAAGCATTACCCTCTAGAGGTATGTTCATTTCTGTTGATTCTTGCCTGTAAATTCTTAAAACCCTTTGGCTTCTTATTGAGTAAGGTGTATTGAGCAAGCAGCTTGCATGTATTTACTTGCTGGCTGGAGTTAAACTATGACATTTCCACAAATGTTTGGGGTTTTTTTCCTATATCAGATTTTAGGAATCTGTAAATTGGAAGTCATGCTAATGAGGAACAGAGATTTTTTTTTTCCTTTTGTTTAATGACAGTGTTTTGAAATTAAGAGTTTGTAATCTAGTTTGTTTGAGCTTCAGCCTGTTTTTCAATTTGTTGTAAGGGGACTAAAATATGTTCGGTGCTTTGGGTTGTGCTCTGATGTCTTGTGACACCAGTTATCTCTGGAAATTTGCTTCGTTGCAGAAACAGTAGTAATTAGGAATGTGCAAATTTTCAGCACGATACTGCTCCTGTTTCTCTCCATTTAATATTTTGGATTCACTCACTTTCTTGTGGAGAAGTTTGATTGACTCTGAGTTTTCATTTTCTTGTTCATTGAAACAGCAATCTAAAATCTTGTCATGAAATTTTAACAAAATTGTTAAAGTATAAAAAATACTGAAATTTTAAGAGACATTACAGCTTATAATAGGGGACTTCATAGATTCCATATTAGCAGAATCCTTAATTGTAAGGACTCAGACATTGAAAGAGAATAGGATATCTTATTGTGGTTTTGTTTATTTATTCATTATTTTAAAAAATTATGCTGTTTTGCTAATGGAATGCAGCTTCACAGATATGGAACACTTTTAAAAGACTGTATTGCTATTTTTTCACTAATGCTGAGCAAAGAGAGCAAAGAGTAAAATCAGCACTGACAAAAGTCCACTGACAGATAGGCTTGATAGGCAGTCTCATAAGTAAACTCTCTACTTGATATAGGAAAAGTGTATTGGAGGGGTTTGGGTAATACTTGCTCTGATCACAACTGCAAAGCTTTGAAGAAGTTGATGCTTTGCATAAAAAACATTATTAAATAAGCTATTCTTTCACTCATTTCTCACACCCTTTGGTTAGAAAGGATCCAGAATGTTAATTAATCTCAGCATTTAATGCCTTTTGCATGTGTGGTTTGTGATAATGGCACTGTTTGTTTCATGTTACAGATGATGTCCCTTCACTGTGTGCTTGTGCAGCCATAGTGCTTCACAGGAGGAAGCAGCAAGGCACCATTACAGCTTTTGTTTTTCAGCTTAGATATATTTGAGTGCTTCAAAGCTAGGGAAGACTTTGTAGATACCTTCAGAAACTAGAGACAAACTGTACTCCATGTTTAGCTATGGCAGGGCTGTTTAACACTTATTCCCTGCTCACTGATCTGACTGATGCAATGAAAGAGGAAGCTTTTCTTCCTTGCTACCAACTCGCCTCCCCCACACCATTACAAAAGAAATGCAACAGTAGTTTTCAAATCAGTGAAAGCTTTCTTTGTATTTAAAAGAAAAAATAGTAAGTCAGTGGATATACTCTCAAATTCTGTGCTACATTTTCTTTTATCTTCATGTTTATGTGTCTACTTAATTGTTGTTTAAGCAAACTATTTTTTGTTTTTACTTCATTAACTTGCAGCCTCAGTGGTACCAGTAGTGTTTGCCTTCTATAAATATCTTCTTTTTTGCTTTAAAAAAATATACTTCAGACTCTTTCTGCATTGATGTTATCTCTCTCTTTGTAAAAGGTAGGAGTTCAGACAAAACTTTCTCTGAACATTTCTTTACAAAATGATTTGCATAAAATACATTAAGCATGATTTTCAGAAAGGATGAAGAACATTTCTTCACATAGTAATGGACTATGAATAACAGTAAGTTAGTATGTTTGCTGAAACCATTGCTTAATTTTTTTTTCAGCATAAAAAATTGTGTGTTCTCAAGATAAATTAGTAGAAAGAAATAAACTTGGTGTTAAGAGAGAATGAAAATTGCCAGAGGGTGGCAGTGAGTAGGCTGATACTGCTTTTAATACCACACCCCTGTCTTGCTGGAAATGGATTCTGTTTATTGTAGAAAGAAGTGTAAACTCTACATTATTTTTCTGAAGACAACAGTAGATTGTTTCATGTGTATGCATTGGGAAATTTGAATGTCCCAAACTTAAGATTTTTTTTTCTTTATCTAAGAGCTAGGTAAAACTTGAGTTTACAAAGGCATACTTGTTTGTCAAGTGCAGTTTGTTTAAAATAATTAAAATTTTATGTCTAACTGTGCAGATTACACATAAACCTGGCATTAGCTATGTGTACCCTTGCTTATTTTTCCCCTCTATACCTGATGCATCTTACTCTGTCTTTGAGTGTGTTAGTAGTAACAATGTGACTTTAGGGGATGTTGAGGGTCAGTTCCTCAGAAGTTTTGAGATATGGCTGGAGTCTGTGGCTCAATAATTGCTGCTCAATTCTAAACTAATGAGCTCTAAAAATCTGTGAAGTAGTTGTTTCCTTTTAATAATGAGTATGATTTGATTCTTCCTCTGTATAAAGCTGAAGCCATGGACTGTTGCTTTTTGGTACAGTATCTTAAAGTATGCAACCTCTTAGACACACTTGCAATAAACATACAGATCTTTCCGATGACAAGGATAATGGATTAGAGCCTAAAAATCCAGATAAACACAGACTCACTAATCTGAACTTTATAACATCTCTGCTGGGAAATTATGTAGAATAAAAGAGCAGCATTAATTCCAATGGGTGTTTGGGTTTCAGGATACACCTAAATCAGGTACTAGCTGCAGTTCTCGGTGCTCAAGCTCCAGACAAGACTCTGAGAGTGCAAGGCCAGAGTCAGAAACTGAAGATGTGCTGTGGGAGGACCTCCTGCACTGTGCTGAGTGCCACTCGTCCTGTACCAGTGAGACCGACGTGGAGAGCCCTCAAGTGAATCCGTGTGTGAAGAAAGAATTCAGAGATGACCCATTTCATCAGGTTGGTCCCCACCAATTCTGGTTTTTTACACTGCACACAAGTTCAGTGTTATCTATTACATGTCACAGAAGGCCTGGGAGAAAGATCTATATTAGATGGCAGTAACAAAGCCAAAGCGATTTGATAGGATTAAAACAAGTAAAACTTGATTTCTCCTACTCAGTCATTAATTTGTCAAAAGAAGTGGGTATGGCAATATATCAAAATAGCCTATAGAATATTTGAGTGTTTGAATCTTAATTCTAATTTAGGGCAAGTACTGATTGATTGTTTCCTCTGTGATAGATGGTTCTGTTTGGTTGTTTGTTTTTCTGTTTTGGTTTTTTCTTTTCTTTGATTGTTTGTTTAATTTTTTGTTGTTTGGGTTTTGGTAGGTTTTCCCCCACTTTTGTTTTTCTCTAGTGGAATTGCTTTTTATAAGCAGTTACCAGACATCTTTCTGTTTGCTTATTTAGAAATGTATATATAAGAAAAGCAAACAGAAGGGTAATGTATGCTTTATGTATATGTGTATATATGATATCATGGGTGTATTATACATTTCTAAATTCTATTTGGTTCTAATTTTTTTTTACCTTAAATTTAATAATAGCAATTTGGATTATTTTGTGCAGTCTTTTATTTTCAGTTCTTTTTGCTTGCATTCCATAAAATGCTAAACCTAGGAGCAGTGAGTTGAATTACAGTGTGTGTGTGTATATATGTGTATATATATATATATGTATATAGACTTGAGGATTTATATTGCTTTGACCAGTTGAGAATTTTTCTATTTGATTGCAGAGTGTGAATTTTTGAGTTTCAGCTCCTGGTGTTGATACTCCCTCTAGAGGGAGAGCTTGGTAAACTGTGATTAGGAAAAACCTGCAGCAAATATTTAAGATATTTTAATATTATAAATAATTTCTTCTTCACCCAGTGGAAGTAAGAGGGAGATAATTGAGTACTCAGCAGATTACAAAGATTTCAGATCAATACTTACAAAGCAAGCAATCAAATGAAAATAAAGCTTTACTTTTAATCAATGATAATCAAAATCTAAAAATAATAGCATGCCCTTGCCTCTGCCAGCACCACCACTTCCAGCAATGTGATGCACATAGTGCAAGGTGACTAAAGCTGAAAGCAATTTTAATCTCCTGAATGGGATAGGAGAGAGACAGGGCTGAGGAACATCAAGAATTGGCCACAGCAGTTCTTGTCACCTCAACATTTTTTCCATATCCTTTAGTTCTCACTTGGCTCTGTGGTTTGAAAAAAAGGTCCCTGAGCCCTAAGTGCATTCAGAAGATTAATTAATGAGATTGCTTGGCTCTAGGAGCTGCCTTTAGTTGTGAGACACCTACTGCTCTCTGAGGCTGGCCAGACACAGTGTGCACAGGGAGGTCTTTATGCATAGCAATGGTTGTGAAGTGTACAGATATCATACAGAGCAAATGAACAAAAAACCTGTTTCCCTTAGGCTTAACCTGAGAAGAATGCTTTTCAGAATGTTGGGGGTAAATAAAAAAAATATGAAATGTGTCAGAATTAAAAATTACAGAAGTAGAATTTTGTTTTCATATTTCTCTCTTCTTCTGTACATTTGAGTGAAAAAGAAACCAATAAATCCTTAATCCCAGTAACTCATCCTAATTAGAAAATGGAGTATAGAGAAGGAGAGATTTCTGTTCTCACAGCTATTTCTTGGAAAAGAAGGGGATGATTTTGAGGAATGAGGTTTACATATAGTGGAAATAAATGCTACATAGCAATATTTGTGTCAGTCTAAAGTGTTTTGGTTTGGTTCTTTTGTGGTTTTTTTTTTTTTTCTTTCTTTCTTTGGGGTTTTTGGGTTTTTTTTGGTGTGGTTGTTTGTTGGGTTTTTTTGTTTTGGTTTTTGGGGGAAGGGTTTTTTTTTTTAATTTTGTTTTGTTTTTATGGGGTTTTTTTCAGGGAGAGTGTCTGTTAGTATATTGCTGACAAAGGCATACTGACATGAAAATAGATTTTTATTTCTGATGGAAGATGTTCTTTGTCTTTCTCAGAGTCATTTGCCTTGGATCCACAGTTTGAATCCAGGACTAGAAAAAATAAGTGCAATTGTATGGGAGGGGAATGACTGCAAGAAAGCAGATATGTCTGTGCTTGAAATCAGTGGTATGATAATGAACAGAGTGAGTATTTGTTTTACTTTATGCAAGTATTGTATTTAGAAGTGTAAACACTACCACTATCACCACTATCACTACCAAGCTTGGTTCATGGTTGGTTGAGGAGGTTTTTGATTGATTGGTTAGGTTTTTTGTGGGTTTTTTTTGTTTGTTTTTGTTTATTTGTTTGTTGGGTGTGGGTTTTTTAATTTGTTTACTTTGTTGTTCATGTTATTGTTTAGGTATCTGTTATTCACATTATTGTTCTATGACTTGCATCACTCTGGTTTACTTGTTACTACTAAATTAAAGAGCTACCAGATCTTCAGTGTTGGGACAATAAAAGCTGCTTGTATTGTTAGGTGCTTGCTTGCATAGCCAACCTCAGTTTTATTGATAGATGCTGTGAATATATGAGTTTATCTCCTTGGTTTCAATGAACAAGTAATTTATTGGGTTAGGAATATACAGATCTGAGTATCTGGATGCTTAAGTTAGGATTGGAAAAAAAAGCTTTCCTCTTTAGGAAGCAAACCTCTGAGAAGATGAGTGGGATGTTCTCACTAGTCCTCCCTCCTGTTTCTTAATACTCCTCTCCAGGAAACAGTTGGAAATGCATTTAATTGATGTGCTCTTTTTCAATATAGACAACGTGGGTATTTTGTAGGTTGCTCATAAAATCCAAGCATAGCCAAAGAAAACTCTCACTAGTTCTGACAAGTTGATACTCACTCTCTCCAACTTGTTAAAAAGTAACTTATTCACAAACCTAGTTCTGATCTCCGACTGACTCAGAGACTTTACAGGTTTGGATGCAATACACAGCAGAGAGAAATTCAGCCAACTATAGCCAGCACAACAGAACTGCAGTCCTGTCTGCATGGTAAACACTTTGATTCCACTAAAAAGGATACAACCTAAACCAAACAGAAATAGGAGCAACATACAGGATCTAAGCAGCCCAGTCTGATTGGCCCACTTGGCTAATTCAGCATTCAGTGAATTTTTAATGCAGGAATATGCACTGGAGTTTAACTACAGTGTTTTATTGTTGTGATTAATAAATGATTTGTCTTATTTGGCTCCTGTGCATTAGGTGCTCTTTGAGGACTTCCAGGTTTTTTAATAGTAAAATGGGAAGGTGATTCGTTGAAGTTTTCATACAATTTACCAGATTATAAAATGTTCTTTGTGATAAAAACATTAATATTTTGTTTATTGAATTAATGATGAAATCATTCCAAAATTAAATATATACCTTGTTTTCTTTTGTTTTTAGGTGAACAGCTATATACCAGGAATTGGCTATCAGATTTTTGGAAATGTCATATCTTTAATCTTGGGTTTAATGCCCTTTGTCTTTCGACTTTCCCAAGCTAAAGATTTAGAACAATTAGCTGCACATTCTGCCACTGAGCTTTGCATGACTGCATTTGGATCAGATGGAGATGTTCTGGTTCTCTCAATGGTTATTATAAGTTTTGTGGTCCGGGTGTCTCTAGTGTGGATTTTCTTTTTTCTGCTCTGTGTAGCAGAGAGAACATATAAACAGGTATGGGTGGACAGACCAAAAGACTTCATCTAAAGCAAACCAAGGTTTAATGTTTGTGTTTTTTGACTGCGTGGATATTTTAAACTTGTTTTCTTCAGCATGCTCTGAGTCATAGATCAGCGATGAGAAACACTTCAGTGGGCTTGCAGTTTAGGAGATGACTCAGTTCCAGTGGACTGAAGTCTCTGGAGCTAAAAGGGGCACTTTTTGTTGGTGTTTTTTTTTTTTTTTTTCTGGAGAGAATTTCTGGGGGAAAACTGGCTTAATGCATAACCCAATGCTTAGTCATGTCCCAGTTTGTTTCACGTTTCCACAAGGAGAAGCAGTTTCTGGAAAAGAGCTCTATAAATTTCCAGTGTATTTCATTCAAAACCTTCAATTTAATTCACAGAATTATAGAATGGTTTGGGTTGGAAGGAACCTTAAAGATAATCCAGTTCCAACCCCCCCTGCCATGGGCAGGAACACCTTTCACTAGACCAGGTTGCTCAGAGCCCCATCCAACCTGGCCTTGAGCACTTCCAGGGATGGGATATTCAAAACACTTCTGTCCATCCCTGGCCAAGGCCCTGCCTGCTTTGTTGTTACGTCAGTTCTGTAGCTGGAGATGGTGGGAGCTGCTCTCTAAAGTTCTACACCATTGCTTGCTATTGCAACTGAAACTTCAGAGAGCAACCTTGCTAGCTGCACCATATAAACACTACCTGGTCTGCAAAAGAAACAATTTTATTCTTTCTGTTCTCAAATTATAGTCAAAATATGTGATGTAATACAGTAGAATAGAATTAACCTGCTTCTAATAATGATTTCTATTGAAAGGAACTTTGGTGGTATAGGTGCTCTCTAATGCAAATAATTGGCAGGTTTGTTTTTTTTACCCCAAATTTTAACAGCAGATCTGTTGTCTAAAATTTGAAGAAGGGAACTGAAAGTGTAGCTAAATTTTGTTAATCATTAGAATGTGGAGACTTTTAAAATATTTTAAAATGTTTTAGTGTATTTCCTCTCTTTAATAATATGCTGCATTCACTTCTGGTTATATTAGCGTGTTTTAATTTACACTGGTATGTTGTACATTACCTTGACTTATTTAGTGAAGCCTTTTCTCTTATTTTTTAAAGAATCATTTAACAGTTAAGGTAATCTATTTTTCCCTGCAGAGGCTACTGTTTGCCAAACTTTTTGGTCATCTAACATCTGCCAGAAGGGCAAGAAAATCGGAGGTACCTCACTTCCGCTTGAAGAAAGTGCAGAATATAAAAATGTGGCTTTCTCTCAGGTCCTATCTAAAGGTAAAATAATGTATATTTATGCTTTAATAAGATTTTAACACATTTAATAAATTTTAAATGTCTTAAAATAATGTATGTTTATGTTCTAACATAAAATATCTTCTATGCTGCTGATGGAAGGTAGGTTTTGTAGGCTGAGTATTTCCTCCTGTACACTTAATATTGGTGTATATGACCCATATATGTTTCACTTTCGTGACTCTGGGCCAGCAGTGCCTGCAGGCAGACAGATTTTGAGAAAGTTAATGTGTGGTTTTCACCTTGGATTAAAACCTGAGTGTGTTCAGAATTGGAGTTTTGTCTTTGTAATGCCAGCTGAAATGTTGTGTGAATATGTTGGGTAAAAAGTGACCACTTGTAGTCTAATATTGACAATATCTTATTTTAGGAGTCTCATCAATTGGTGTCATTAACACAAGGAATTCATAAAGCAAGACAGTTCTTGTGTATTTGTGCTGTGAGTGTATGGGTGCCAGGTGAAGCTAGAAATTATGCCCAAGTATTATCTGTAAGACATTCTGATCCCTGAAATCTCCTATCACTAGCTTTTACAAGCAGAAAATGATTAGTGAAAATATTAAGGAATTATTGTGTGGAGAGTATGGAAAGCAGGAAGTATAAGCAAACAAAATTTAGTGTGGTGCTGGTGGGGTGAAAAGAGGATAAAATCACTTGGATAATAGAATGCAGTTTGGGTGTATTAAATTTCTGCATATGGTAGCCCTGTTGTGGAATGTCTTCCCTTCTTTCCTTGTAACCACGCCTGTATATTCCACCTTTCCTGTGCCACAGGAACATTTGTGTAATAATGTGGCTAACAAAAAAGTGGTCAGAGGCAGGTGTGTAGGAAACTGACTCAGCTGAGAAATAACCAGTGAAGAACAGTGTGATTCCAAGGTGTTATGCTGAACACCAGTGCTGGTTGGGTGAGGTTTCACTCACGTGTGCATATCCTGTAATTTCAGCGTCGAGGTCCTCAGCGCTCAGTGGATGTCATTGTTTCATCTGCCTTCCTACTGACTATCTCAGTTGTGTTTATCTGCTGTGCACAGGTGAGGAAATGTTACTTGTAGAGAAACAGCCTTGACTTCAATAGTTTTTAAAACAGTTTTGAGTGCCTTTTGCATGGTGATTTCTAGTAAGTTAGAAGACCTCAGTGAAAAAACAGTATTGGCTATTAGAGCTTTTCTGAATAGAGCTCCATTTTGTATTGCCATTTCATCTACTTTAGAATATTTTTCTGTAATAACAACAGCAAATTTTGTTGCAACGAATTAGAGCAATCACCAACGGTGTGGAGTCTAATGAGGACAAGTGGTGGGTTCTACACCTGGGACAGTATAATTCCTGGGGGTGTCCTGTGCAGGACCAGAAGTTGGCTTGTTCAGTGATCCTTGCAGATCCCTGCCAATTCAGGATATTCTGTGATACCACTGTTATATTTTAAATCTGTGTCCTCCTTCGTTTTTCCTTGTGGTTTTTGGAACACTTATTTTTTTTTTTTCATTTTGTATCAAAACACTTCTGCAAAGACAGTTGATAATCACCTTGGTTGATGCTTTTTGTGAGAAATGGGCTTGTTGGCTATATTTGCCTGCCCTCTAGTGGAAACTCTTGTAGTAAGCAAATATATGTTTAAAGAAGATTTCTGTTGCTTAAGATTTGTCTTTGAGCTTCTGTTTCAAAATATAGGGGGTCTTCTGAATGGCTACTGGTTGTGTTTTCTTTCCATTTCTAATTAACTCTATTGTGTTTGCCTGCTAGCTAACTCTAAGTATTTTATTAAGAATGTAATTTACATAAAATTTAGTACATGTGAGGGTGTATATTTTTTAATCCCATGTAGTGCCTTTGCAAGTTTGAACAGGAGTTTAAAACTGTCTTAGTGTATTTTTTTATTTTTCTCAGACCTCATATCTCTGATACAGTGTTGATTTAAAATTGAGTCAAATTTTATAGGCCTAAAAATCTTCCATATATTTATTACTGGGATATGTTTCTTGAAGTTGTGGAGATACTTAACTATTTTATTGTATCGTAATGTAATTATTATTTCAAATTAAATTTTGATTTCTTTTCTCTTTTTTTCTCTTCAGCTACTTCACATGCATGAGATTTTCCTTGATTGTCACTACAACTGGGAACTTGTAATTTGGTGCATTTCTCTAACCCTTTTTCTCTTAAGATTTGTTACTCTTGGATCTGAAACAAGTAAAAAGTACAGCAATACCTCAATATTACTTACTGAGCAGGTGAGAATCTGTATAGACCTATATTTTTATATCTAAACAACTCATTCATCTGGTAGGTCTCAGGCCTTGTAGATTTATTAAAATAGTTTGGATTAGGGAGTTAATTATGGGGAAGTGAAGTAACTTTGCAACCCAAAGTTCAGTTTCTGAGATAAATGTTTGACTCTAGCCCAACTTGTGAGTGGGCCTGGAGGTACCATCTCCTTTGATATAATTTAACATCTAACAGAACACAAACATAAAAATTTGTTTTTAAATACGAAACCCCCCCCTGGAATCTCAGTGTTGGCTGGGTGAGTAAAAGATTTGAAAACAAACTGGACCCTCTATGAAGTGAGTTGCTGTTTCCAGTCCAATAGCTTAGGACTGCTAGGTTGCATGGATTATATATAGCCTCTTCTAGACTCCTTGGAAATCTTTTTTTTCAGTCACTTTTCAGGCTTGGCTTTGGGTCTATGTGTGTTTCTTCTCAGGAATGTTCTGGTTGCTGTTTGTATTTCAAACTTCCCTCTCTGCTCTGCCTGGCACTGCTGGTAGTTTTCCAAGCTAAACGTGTTCAGTTAGTGTTAGGTTAGAAAGAAATCTCTTTCTTCTGAAGTTTCACACTAGTACAAAACAACCCTTTCAGGGCAAGGTAAATAGGCAGTTCCAGAAACCTTCACAGGTTTCCTACAGAAAATGTGTTGAAGTAGGAGAATAAAATCTACGCTTTGTGTCCCAAAGTCAGGATGTGAGGCTTGTGACATATGATACAAATGACTCATTCTGCCTTTACTAAAGATAAGGTTGGACACTGAGAAGCCTGACTGCCCCTCTGCCTTGCCCTCACCACTCTGAAACCTCTCAGAGTTCCTGAGACTGGAGATTTTCCATTGTTCTGTTGATCCTTGGAGTACAGGTAGCTGAATGTCCCAGTGAAGTTTGTCTGCTCTTTCTGGAATGAAAATGGAGGGAAGTGTTCAGGATAAGGATTGGAAAAAAATGCAGAGAGCAAGGGGAGAGAGATTGCCAAACCTTTATTTTGCTTTCATGGGTTTCTATACTATGCTCTTCCTGGGAGTCAATGTTTGAACATTTTAATCTAGCATGGATATGGAGAGAAACACTTCCTATATGTCCTCAGAACTTAAAGAAGTGTTATGTCATCAGATTTACCTTTGCATTGAATGCAGCTTATCCTGTTACAAGTCTTTATCCTCAAAAATGCCTGAGAACTTTATGAAATGAAAACCAAAGTAGAACTCACAATTGTTTCTCAGAAAATTAAAAGGATGCACTTCACCCTGGGTAGGACTCATTTTAGAGTGGTTTCATTTGCTAGAGCTGGGTCCTACAGCATATTTACAGTGTTCTTGAGACAGACTCATGGAAGTCTGACATTTTGGCTTTTCAAGAAAAGTCAAGCCCAAAAAACTGACTGACACTCACTTTACCTAATAAAGCACATCTGATCCAGTGTCCTGGAAAATGGCACACTACAGTTATTAGGCTTACTGAGAAGGAAACAAAGCTGAAAACAAACAGGAAAGTACAACAACAATAACAAAAAAAGAAATTAATTTTAACTCCCAGATACAGTTTAAATGCTCCACAGATAAGATGAAATTGAAAATTCTACTTTTGCCAGCAAAGTTCCAGGCACTTCTTTTGCTTTATATTCAACCTCTGAATTTCTTGATTAGAAGTCTTGATGGGAAACTAAAAGGGATTTTTTTGATTTTATGTTGGTTGGTTGTAATTTTTCAAGTCCTTCTAAAAGTGGTTTTAATTGGTCCTGTACATCTCTGAGCAAGATAGAATGTGTGGTCTGACCATACCTGTCATTTTGCCAGTTTTGAATCTCAAAATAAGTGTGGTATATGGCTGTGCATACACACTTCTTCTCCTGATGCCAAGTTTGTTTTTGAAATTAGGGAAATCAAAATAATTAATCATCTCTTAAAAGATATTTGAATCTTCCTAGGGTTTATAGAGTTGCTAATTAGAGCCTTTTTTATTGTTTAGTCCTGCTTATAAATCTTGTATTGTTGAAATCAATAGTTTTATCTTTAAAGATTGGAATCTCTTTGGCTCTGAAAGCATAATTTTGATTAAAAATGCAACAGTAATAGTTCAGGAGCTTAATGTGCCTTGGAATATATTAGGCATAGATTTTGATTATTAACCTGTGTAAGAAACTTACAGTAGACTTTTTAGGGAGATCTGGTAATCTGTAACTTGTTCTAGATGTCTGTGGCCCTTATTTCAATAACCACTATACAACCAGGTATTTAAATATATCATACATCATATAGCATCATTTCCTTTCTGTAGTCAGGTGTCATCTGAAGGGCTACTTCAGCATGCTGCTAAATGGTTAATTTTTTATTTTGAAGGATGTCATCCTAAAATAGTGGCTTTTCAAGACAGTTTTTCCTTTGATTTTCTTTGGTTATGCAATAGAGAAGAAAAAAACCTAGCCTTTCTCTGATCTAGGATATCAAAGATAGGTTGGTTGAGAATGAAAGCTGATGTTTCAAAATTGCTAAAAGGCCAAAAGAGAGCTAATTTGAACTCTTAACTTTCTCAGAAATAATGACCTAAAAAAGTCTGCATCACAGAAGTATTGAAATGTTCAATATGCTGTTCTCCTACAGCAGTGAAGAGTTTAATAATTTTTCAAATATTTCAAGGCACTGGAAAGATTGATTTTCTGCACTCAAGGTGCTCATGAAGTACTAAATTACACTAGAATCTTTTAAAAGAAATTACACTTTAGCAGAGTTATGGTTTAGAATTTCATTCTATTCAATAACTTTTGAGGATGTTAAGTCTTGTAAGGTCTGCCCACTAGTATAAAAACCTTCTGGGGATGAATTGTCAAACCTCAGACATCCTTTGAATGAGGAAAATAAATTATGTAAACCCTACCTATGTTGGTGGTTTTTCGTGCCTAATTTATAGATCAGACTAAACTTCAAAGTTGGTGCTATAATAATGTTAAATGTAATTTGTTATATCATAAAGCATTGTATTTTCCTGTGGTGCTGAGCCAGTACTTGTTCTTGAATATTAAAAAGGAAACAAAAAGTTGGCTTGCTTGCAGAAATGTCAGTGTAGTTTTGTCATATGGTTGCTGAGTAATCACATTGTTGAAATATTTAAATAGTTCCAAATTAATTCCTTTAAATTCTGAGTAGGTGGTGATACTGGTTTTTTTTTTTTGTTTTAAATCAGATAAACTTGTACTTGAAAATGGAGAAAAAGCCTAATAAGAAGGAGGAACTGACACTAGTGAACAATGTTTTAAAGCTTGCTACTAAGTTACTGAAGGTAAGAATTAAAATGGTATTCCCATATTATAAAAAAGAACTAGAATAGATTGGTTAAAGAGTCACTTATGTTACTTCTGCAGGCAGTAGGATGTGCTTTGGCTTAAATTTGCCCTCGCACCTCTTTCACAAGGATGCTGCTTGTTCATATACTGCAGTCTGTTATGTTGCTGTCATTGTGGATTGCAAATCATTATTGCTTCCAGTAATCTTTGTTGTTTAGCTGTACATAGCAGTGTGAGGGAAGGTCCTTCAGGGTGGTCAGGATGATGAATGCTTGAGCAATAAATGATACAATTTTACTGTCTGTTTTGAGTGTCAATACGGAGGTGATTTAAAACCTTGTGGCCTCACTCTACCACACACTGAATTTGGGTCCTTTATTGGACCTGTTGATTCCCACGTACCAGGGAGCAGCCCTTAAAATGAAGGTAAAACTGTCTTCAATTCAGCCAGCCAGGAGCTGAGATCAGAGTATTTCTTCTGGTTAGATGAGTAATTCCTCCACCAGCACACCTTGAGCAAGGTGTGTGTTGGTGCCTCGCCTCTAAAAAGATACACAGCACTTTCCAGGAGAGGACTGACAGTCAGCAAGGACTCAGAGCTGACAAAGCAACTGCTTGAGAGTTGTGCTGCAGCAATAAGGGAGAGCCTGACTGAATCAGTGACTATCTCCTGGTGTAAGAATAAGGGACTGCAAGGCTTTTAGGACCTGGTTGTGGAGCAAACAAAAGGAAATATTCCCAGTGCATCAGGTGGTCAAAGAACACTGTGGATGCAGAAAGGTTATCTGGATTCAAGGAGAGACTGGACAAGAATAGACAAAGCCCAACAGGTTTGTGTTTTCAGGGTGTCATCTCATGAGCTGGATTGTTTGTGTGCTGTGGGAATGTGGATAGGTTGGCTGCTGATCAACTAACTCTTGGTCTAAATTGTTTCAATTTTTTTCATGCTCTTCTTGGTGTTTCAAAGAATGTGTTCATGTTTTCCTCTTGCCAAAAGTGTATCAACTCACAGCCTTTTCCAGTGAAGAACTTGGTTTTGTGACACAAACCCCATTCCCAGGCCATCATTTAGTTACTGTGAGAACATACCAAAAAGTGAGATTTCCAAGCCACCTACTATGAGCTTTAAATAAATTCTTGGTAGTTGGTGATCAGCACAATTACATACTTCATGTCCAGTAGCTAAATGGGCTCAGGGCTTTTTCAATTCAATTTTGGGTGGTTTTGGTCTTTAAACTTTTATAAAGACTAGATTCTATTGAATATTCTTACTGTTTTCTTACTCACAAAATGGTAAGATGAATCCAAAATCTAAAAACTTTTTTCTTGCAGAATTTCTCTGCTGTCCTTCTCAGGATCATGTCTTTTTATCTTTTGTATTTGCAGCAGTGTTTTATACGACATTGCATCTAAATGAAAAGGTTGTTCATTCTTATTTCACCTTTTTGAAAGAAGAATCATAGCTTTGAATTCTTCATTTCTAAGAAAGGGTTTATAAGGCCTTTTTCAAGGCCCAGGATGTAATGCAGGAGAGGGATGAAGGTGAATTTAAAGCTAGGAAATATAAATGAGTAAAGCAGTGATGGTTGGTAGACTTTATATAATCCACTCTTATATTTTAAAATTCCTTCTTCCTTCCTTTATTTGACATATTTCTAGGCCAGAAAAGTTTGGGTGACTATATTCACACACCAATAATTGAAAATTGGTGAAACAGCTTCTTTGTTCAGGTTTTATTGCAGATTAATTTGGGCTGCTTTTTGTTCCTTCCAATAAAAAACCAGTAAAATATTGGCAGTATAATGATTATTAGCATTTTTTTCCTTTATCATCCTTTTCTGGCTATATCGATCAGTTGTTAGTTTCAAAATTAATGGAAAAGGAAGGAATGACAATAGGAAAGAAATTTTTGTTAATTTTCATGAGGTAGTCTTCTGTCATTATGAAAAATCTATCTTTATTACTTTTTGTAGTTCTGCTGCCTGTCAGTTCTTTTAACACTGAAGGTGATTTCTGGAAAATGTAAGAAATTTGGAGAGGGTGGTACCTAGCTCTTTATTTTCTTGGCTTTGTGAGCAGTTTGGTAGATATTGTACATGAGTGGCCTCCAATTTTTTGAAGAGTTATTTAGACAATGGCAGTAAACAGTCAGTTACTGTGATATTTTATATCTTTTATAATTTATAGGATATTTTCCTGCATATTGTGTTTGATATGCAGAATAATAGGAGAATGTTTTACTCCACTGGGACTTGAAGACTTCCTAAAGTATCTAATACTGCTCAATACATATGTGAACAAAACCCCTTTTGTGTCCTTTTTGTTTTTTAATGATGCTGTTGTTTTGCCTTATTAGGAACTGGACAGTCCTTTTAGGTTATATGGGCTTACAATGAATCCACTGCTTTATAACATCACCCAGGTTGTCATCCTGTCAGCTGTTTCTGGTGTCATCAGTGACTTGCTTGGATTTAATCTAAAGGTAAATACTTGAGAAGCATCCTTTTTTCACCATGTTGTTATAGATGGAACACATATTGAAGCCTAGTTAATTCTTAACCAGGCTAACTAGCAGATTTATTGTATGAAAACTGGTACTAAATTATTAAATTAAATCTATATCAGAAGAATAATGATGTATTTGTTAGAGCAGCCCTTTAATTTTTTTTTTCATTTTACGGCTTTTTAATTTCATTTAGGACACTTAATTACAAGAATTCTTATACATAAATACAGAGACACTTGAACACATAAATACAAGACCTTCCTTAACTTTTCTTCATATCCCAGATTTGATTTCTCTCTTGAGCTCCTTGCTGTTGACTCTGTAGCTCTGTAAGGGAGACAAACAGCAGGTTATCCTTGCCTTGCACTGCAGTGAGGTATTGCTGCAGGGATGGTATTGCTGTGACCAGTCCTACAGTGTTGGTTTGTCATTGCTGAAGGGCTGTCCTCTTAGATCCTTCTCCCTGGCCCACAGTGAACTGCAGACTCTGGAAACTGTTTCAAGATTCAGGTTATGAGGCATAAGCTTGTAGTTGGTCACAAAGCCCTTTATTGGCCATTAAGTTTGCTTACATCTGCTATCTTTTTCTTGTTAGAAGTAAGTGGATGTAAAATCTATTTTATTGTGTATCATTAGATTATGTAGCAAATGCAGTAAGAAAAGATGTGGTGGTATTGCAGTTCTGGTAAACAGAAATAATTCGAGAAATAAGTGGATGTACTGCTCTAATTTTTTCAGCTCTGGAAGATCAAATCTTGATGGTATAGGAAGAAGATGAAATAACACAGTGTTACAGAAAAGCTCATTGATGGACAAAACTGCCTCATAGCAGCCACTGAATCTGAATTTCAGAAGCTACAACCTCTTCAAGGAAGTCATTTGGAAAACGGAAGTGTTTACATCTGTCTTGTGCAATCTTTGTATTTATTTCATCTTCTCACTGGTTTATGTTTGTTTTAGTTGACATTTATGTTTTATTTTTCAAATTATTTGCTTAGTTTTGGAAAGGGTCCGATTTAGGAAAGGTCAAAAACTGTGTGTCTGAGAGTTTGAAATCCTGAAATTCCATTACACTAAATTGCTCTGTCTGTTGTTAAAGCTAAGCCAATGCTGGACATTTTTAGTTACCAGTAACACTATATGGAAGTAATTTGATTTTTGATAGTGTGGTAAAATTGCTTAGAATATTTCATTTGCACCAGTCATTTATGAGGGCAATGTCCATAGATGCTTGGTTGCAATAGAAAGGTAAGGCATACTCAAAAAATAAAGTACTGACAGTACAGTATGACAGGTAGCAAAAATGTTTTATATTGCTATTAGAAACAAGTGGGAATTTCTAATATTTTGAATAATTCCAGGATCTAAACTCATATAAGCTGCAGTTTAAATATCCTGGGATATTAAAAAGGTATTATATAAAGAGGTCAACAAGTGTTCTTTGATAACACACTTATTAGAGCAATAATTGTAAATGGTTACCATGCTGTATGATATTTTGATAAAAACTAAATATTGTATTTATTTGAAATACTGGGCTGTTCTGCACAGCTCTGACTGTGCATGTGCACTTTTTATTGTTACTTTTAATGAGAAACTTTATACATATAAATGTATATTATTTGGGATATATTATGGTGAACTATGGAGCAGTATGTACTATATGTTGAAGCTGAATATTTAAACAAGCAGATTATTTACTGGTGAAAGGAATGCTTTGAATGACTGAGCAGAAGTTAGATAGATGCTCTCCTCTTGTACACTATAGTATATGCCATTCATACCACATTGAAGTTTAAGAACAATTAAACACAAAGAACAAGTTGCTCTGGTGAGCAGCAGAGCTACAAAGCCTGGTATTTGGCAGGTTTGTGTCTTGAAATAACTCCCATTCCTCCCCAGCAGATGTCATTCCCATGTGCTTTCTGTTGGGGTTTCCAACACCTCTCCCTCTGCCTCCCACAAGGACCAGTCATATTGACTCGTGGTTCTTCAATGTGACAGAAATAATGTGTCCATCCCTGCGGAATTAAGTCACTTGTAACAAACTTTCCTTCTACAAATTATTTTGGGAGGATTAATACCACCAGGCACAAGTATTCTTATATTTTATGTTTCTAAAATACTGGTTTCATACTGAAAAAATGACTAGTAATTGTTGACAAGAGTCTGGATATAGCCCTAAGTTTGCTAATCTTCAGAATCTTGGAAGGTTGGAAGTATTGAGTCTTAAACTTCTGTGGTATAAAAATATTTTTATATATAAAGCAACACAAACAAGCATTTTGTATTTTATTTGCCTCTGTACTAATATTTAATAATGACCAAAGTGCATTCTGGTTTTTGGAAGAATGTATTACTGGAGCTTTAAGAACATACTATATTTAGTTTCTCATGTGAAAACTTCAGCTGCCTCTGATCTGTTTCTCCTTTCTCTGTTGTTTGACGTTGGGATTGTTTTTAAAAATTAAGTACATTTTATACACAGTTTTTTCCAAATTATGGTACAGACCTACACAGAACTTAATTTTGCACAAAATATATTTAAAATAAAAAAAAAAGAACAGCAGGAGTTCTCTGGGTGATAAAAGATAAGGCTGTTGCTTTTTACAGCCGGTCCTTATTGCAAAACCATTCTTTACTCTAGAGTGGAATTATTTTTTAGAAATGTGAAATAGTGACTATATGGCTTTCATTACTTTAAAAAAAAAAAGGTGAGAGAAAACACTGCAGTTTGGGTTGAAGGTGAAATTAGTTTAACCATGTATACCTCAGCAACTCGCACTGTGCGGTTTGTTGCACTAACAAACGGCGGCTTGGGAAAAGATAAACATTTGTGAAATGAAATTAAAAATAATAAAAACCTTTATTTGTTACCCTTAGGTATATTTGTTATGTTAAAAATGAGAGAGGTTTATTCTCCATCCCTCAATGTGGAAAGTCCAGTATAAGAATAGAGGCAAGTAGAAATATGGCAGATCTTGCGTGTTAACTGTTATTTTTTGCCACGTGTTTTGTAACTGAAAGTGTGATCAGGCTTGGAATAAAGCTTTCTATGGTTGATGGTAAAAAAGAAAAAAAAAATGCAGTGAGCTATATCTTCTAGTAATGTCCAGCATATTTCTGTGTCTGCCTGTTTTGATTTAAATCCATATAGTCTATTTAGATTAAAGAACTTTTGGGAAAGAAACCTGTACACAGAATGCAAATTATCAAGTAGAACAGCCCAAGTTAAAATACAGGTGAAATGCAGAAAGATACTTTAATAATTTGATTAGTTCTCCATGTTATCTTCTAGGAATGAGACATTTTAAACCCTTTGGGTAGCTATCAAATTTAGTGATTTCAAAAAACTTCTCTGGAGTACAAGTTTATTTCATTCCAGGTAATGCTTAAGGATATTGCTGGTTCAGATTTGGTCCATCTTGGCACCCAGCAGCAAACAGTAGAGAGATTTATCTTTTTTACAGGTGGAGGTAGTGGGCTGCTGCTGTTGTCTTTACTGGATACTTCAAACCCCAAGGCATCCAACTTGTCTGTCAGTGGAAAAGGAGGAAAAAGGTTGTTGGGCAGGTCCACTGCTGCCTCCTTTGGTAGACTTTTGTTATGAGTTTCTCAGTAGTGAATTTCACTCAGTAGGAATGTAAGAGAAGACTTTGAAGGAGGAATACACGATTCTTTATTCAGTCCATAAAGCAATTATGTTTTTATTGAATGCCCAAAATATATCTATATTGGTGCAGGAGCTGGGGAAGCAAATCTTTTAGTAAGAAGTAGCATCTGACAGTCATCCTTTCCAGTGGAGAAAGCAGTCATCTTTTCCAATGTAACTCTTGCAGGACATCAGAGGAAGTCATCATGAGAAGGTGCCCGTGTTGTTTTATTAAAAAACTCCCACAACAGTCTTCACACAGTTCACCACTTTACTGTGGCTTTCCTCATGAATACTGCCTTTGTACCTTGTCAGTCTTAGGAAAAGTAGTGAGTCTCAGCTGGGTTGTTAGCATCCTGCTTTGCTGACACTTCCTTTTCCTGAAAATCACCCCAGTCACTGGTGATGGACAGAGCCTGCATATGTCCTTTGAAGTCCCTGTATGGGGGTGTTCAGACAGAAGGTGATCTTGACGATTCTGCTGGGCCTCAGGGAGTGTCTGACCACCAGACACCAGGAGATTCCTGCATTGTCTGTGTTCTTGACTGGGCTGATAGAGATGTTTGTGGTAATACCTGTCAGCTCTGCTCATTTTATCTGCACCTTTTGCCTATTGCCTTCCTGAGTGAGCAAATAGACCCCAGTGGTGCCAGCAACCAAACAGCTGTCTTGGGAAGGGGGAAATGTCCAAGGCTGCCATGGAGAATTTGTGAGAGGGATAACGGGAAAGAAAGGAAGTGTGATACCTCTGATACCTGGAACTGATGATCCACTTCTGGTGACAGTACTACTGTCAGAGTTGGATATCAGCATTATGAAATAATACTCCTGAGCTCAGCATTGCCTGGGGCTTGGTGGAGGTAAGATTTCCTCCTTGCTGTCTCAAGCAGTCAATCACTGCTGGAGTCTGGCATGTCATGTGCATTCTCTAGACACACAGGCGGCCTTGAGAAGGGCCTTCATGTGAAGCCTTTTCAATAGGAAAGGGACACCAATATCTTCCCCATAGTGTACTGCTACTTCCCCTGATAAGGACTGAGACAGGACAGGACTTCTAATGGACAGTTTAGGGACAGCAACAGAAATCAGAGGATGCTGCAGCTGTAAGTCTTGTCCCTTGTTTCTTGGTCTTGCTGTGGATGGTCAGATTACAGGCTGAAGGCTTTGTCAACCTGTGGCTGTAGATCACTGCAGCTTGCCCAAATCATCTTGGGGAGGCTAATGCATGTGGAGAGATTGATTCTAAATGTAGAGAATCCCTGTGTCCTGCATCTCAAAGCTGATCACCTGCTGCCACCAGGTGTCTGTCCTCTTTGGTCATTTTGATCCTCAAATGCTGTACCCTGTGCAGTTTAATTTGCATGGGCAGCTGCAGTATTCTGGAGGATGCTGTGGAATGTAAGGTGTTTGGTACAGGGGAGGTTCATGTGAAGGGGAATTTGCCAGCCTGCACTACCAGGAGTTGGATGTGCTTCTCCAGCCCAGGAGCAATGCCTTGCAGCAGGCTCTGACTGGGGCTGGTGTTGAAGCACACAGCTACTGCCACAGCAGCCAGGGCTCTTGGGCAGCACTTCAGCTGGTGTTAGGTTATGTTTAAGGCAGGTTGGGCTTGCTGGCAAAGATCGTGTTTTAGGGCTGTCATGCCAAAGACACACCCAAGTTTTATCTATAAACAGGTAAGACCTTGGATTTTAATTGGATGTTAATGTAGAAGCTCAGGTCAAATTGTAAGTCCCATCTTGATTTCATCAGGGAAAGTTTGCAGTGTGGCTATAGGAATAGATGGGAAAGGGGAAAGAAACCCATCTGGTTGATGCCATCTGGATTGTCTGTCAGGCTGACATTTGAGAGCTTCCCACAGGTACCTTTGGTGCATGTTGGTCCTTATAGAATGTCTGAATTATGCAAGTGTAAAATATTTGTAGAGCATTACTTCAGATTAGTTAGTTTAGATTAAGCGCTGGAGAGTCAGTATGTACTTCAGTATGTTACAAATAACTCTCCAAAAGTGTTATTAAATAAGATAAAATATTTTTTTAAAGTTTATATTTTTACCTATTTCTTCCCTCTCTTTAATCATTTTACACTTGAATGGACACTTTGCCATCTTTGAACAAACTTTCAGAGATCTGAAGTTGCTGCAGATTTGGTTTTGTGATAAGAAGTCAATTCTCTGGGCTGTAAGCAATGCCATGTCTCCTGCTGTCAATAAAGGAACTCTCTGGAGAGAGAAATCAAGAGAGATTTCCTTTCTGGCTCTTCAGAGATGAAGCTACAATATTCAGTATGGACACAAGCACCTCTGATAAAATAAACAGCACTGATAGCTGGTCAGATTCAATTTTTCCAATACAAGCTTGTATAAGTTCACGATCTAGAGTAGGAAATAAGGTCATGCTGCAAAAAGATTTGTCCATTTTATTTCTTTTTTCCCCGTTTTTGATTAATTATTTCAAGGAAAGGAAAGCACATGCACTGTAGGGACAAGCTCCCAAAAATATTCCATTTCTTACTAATTTAATTTATTATTCAGTCTTTTGTTTAAGAATGACAATACTTTATGTTTAGGCACGCTTGCATTCCTAAACACCCACTGACTTTTCACTTCCTGCCCTCATAAGCAGTTCCTGCTTCTTGAGCATGGCCTTTTACTGTAATGAAATTTGTCAGGAATTAGCTGGCTGCCTTCTGCCCATATCGCAATTCAAGCCTGAGTCTCTGGGTATGTAATTATGAATCAAATGAAATCTTTTGCTTTTGCTCTGTCTCATGCATGTAAGTAAATGGGAAGTGAATTACCTGACTAATTGAAAATTACAGTTAAACAAATGGAACCTAAGTGGAAGTTGGCACTAAACCATTGAGTTTTGGTGAAATAGTTTTTGGAGCACTCCATTATTTCCTTAAACCATCTCTACAGTAGTGCTGATTGGGGTCAAAGACAACCATCCTAGGGATAAAGGTTTGACCTCAATGAAAAGTCACTCTCCAACAGCTCTGCATGCTCTGCTTTCTGTACCCAGGGCTGTGGTCTACTTTGTGTAGGGTTCTTTGTCCTGAGATGTCTAAATTTTAGCTGCCAAATTGACCCACGGCTTCCTTGGCAGTCATTAAAAAGTCACATTTACCTTTAGAGGGGAATTCATTCAGTTGATCTTTGACCCTCATTTTAGTGATCCTCTGGGATATTTCTCTCTTGAATGTAAAAGGAATAGTGTGTGGGTAATTTAGAATCAGATGCAAAACTTCAAGCCACTTAAATTAGGGCAGATAATCCAATATTACTTGTTTTGTTCTGCAGTGCAACTTTAACAGTTTTTGCAGCTGCGTAATTAGTTCAGCTGCCACTGGAAAGGAAGACATTTGTTCTTTTTTTAAAAAAAAATTATTAGCTTTCTCTTAGAAAAGATTTCCAGACATGAATTCCATAGTCTTGCCCCAGCACTGGGATCTCTCCCTGCGCTGTGGTACAGCAGCTGGGGACCTGCCCACATCTGTGCAGCTGCAGCTCTGCAGCCTAAAGGCAGCTCTGTGCAGGCACAGCCTGTACCAGGGTGACACACAGGTGTGCCTGGAGAGATCTGTGTCTTAATTACTAAAATGAGTCACTTGGAGGATGGGTAAGATCAGCTCTGGCCTTGGCCTCACACATGGGGAAACGCTGTTCCTGTTTTGGCAGAATTGCAGGGGTCATGCTTTTGTTCTTTGCCTGTTACATTGGAAATCCCTTATGGCAATGCTGCTCCCAGGTGTAAAGGTGTGATGCCATTGAGGTGTAAAACCCATCTAGAAGCAGAGAGCCCTCTCTGCTTGGCAAGATCTCTGTGCAGAGCAGTCCCTGTGATGTGTGTCCTCCCAGCAGCTGGAATCAAGGGTACTCTCTGCTCAAAGGGAGTAGGGCTGGCAGAGACAAGGCTTTGCCATATGTCTCCTCTGTTATCTTCAGGCTGTAGATTGGCAGCTGAGTCAAAGATACTCCTCAAAGGCCTTTGCTGGCTGGCCTGAAAGTGTTTGCAGAGTGGATAAAAATAACACAAAAAATCTCAAGCTTGCAGAGGGGGAATCGCTGTTACTTTACCCCTGTCCTTCAGCAAGGTGTTCTGGTTCCAGTCTTTTGTAAACCCTTGCTAAGTTAGACTGCTTCTAAGTGTATTTGGTGAGTTATTTATTTATCCAGCCTATGTGGATGACAGAAATAACTTACAGTCACTCTCGGAGGATGATGCTGGAGCCCTGCTTCTGTATCAGGCCATTCCCCGCGGCACTTGTGCTGTCATCGTGCAGGCAAGCACAGCAGGAGGAGCAAAGTACCGTATTTAACCTGCATTTCTCACCTCTCCTTTGTGCATCACCTTTTGAAGCAATGGCTCTTGATAGCAGATAAGCTGCACTGAATATAATGAGGTGAGTCTGTTTCTAGTGTTAGAGATGTGAATATTACCGGTCTTTTGACTGTGCTGTCCAGGGGTCTGACTCTTCACAGCTCTTTTTTGCCCGTGCTATGACCTGTTTTCACCACTTGTGAAACTGGCTGAAGCAATTCCAGCCTCTCCCAGGTGCCTCTGCACACCTCTGCTGCCATGCTGTTGCTACTGCAATCCACTTAGAGTTTTCTTTTACCTCCATTTATTTCAGGGCTGTTTATACCCCGAGCGTTGGTACTGCCACAGCTGCACAAGCAATGTGCTGCAGGAAGGGGGTGGAAGCTGGAGTTTTGGCTGCAGAAAGCACATTGTGTGCCTACAAACAATAGGGATCACTGCCATCCATCAACCTTGGAATAAATAGGAGCCATTGAATTTATTGAAATGGGATTAATTCCCATTGTGTATAGAGGAGAATTAATACAGTGAATGCAAATAATGTATATGGCCAACAATTTTAGCCTTGGGGTGATATAACGCTGCAGTTAAGGATTGCCATTATTTCCTATTCTTCTTTCCCACACACATGTGCACACTGTGAATTCCAATTGCACCACAAATCCTGGCTTTCTACATAAAAATAAAAAATTAGAAATTCAAAGTATGCAAAAGAGTAATTGTAAAATAATTGTTATAACTTGGAGGAAACAACAGATGTTTCACTTGTTGCTGGAATTCTCTGAAGGAGAACTAATTTTCCAAGCATATCGAGTACATGCTAATCAGAAGCATTTTTCTCTATGCAGCAGCATAATGGTATTCCTGGAAATGTTCTTTGTGTGGGCTTAATAATGCACAGCCAAGGAATGCACTACTGGGAGTAGAGGAGCAGCTTTTGCCACTACCTTTATATTTTGTTCCTTTCTAATTCTCTCAACTGGGCCACTTTAAATAAAAGGCAAAATAGATTTATTAATGTTTGAAAATAACATTTAAACCCACCTATGAAGATAAGTGGGGGTCTCACTGAAGATTAGGTTGGTGCTTTGTTGAAGTTACTACTGATAATACAGATACAGCACCTGGATTTCACAGGTGGGGAATATACTGAGAACACCAATGCTCTTTTCTCCAGATCTCAACCTTTGAATCAGAATCTTCTAACAGCAGCTGTGATTTCAACTCATCAAGATACCAGCCCAGCTCTATAAAACTTACAGTTGTAACTGCAGTACAAGAAAATCATGTATATTCTGTAGCTTGGGTAGTGTTTGTGGAATCAAACACTGAAGAACATCTACAGACCTTAGATGGAGATGCAGACAGGCTGGAGAGGATAAAGCCACCATCTACACCTGCCCTATGAGGAAAGACTAAAGCAGTTAGGTCTCCTTCCTGGAGCAGAGAAGGCTCAGGAGTGCCTAATCACAGTATTACAGTGCTTAAGGGACAGCTACAAAGAGAATGTAGCTCTCCCTTCACAAGTGGCAGTGGGTACAAGTTGCCTATTTCAGCCAGAGATTTCCTTGCATATGCAGTTCTGTGTTCTCAAAATGCAAAGGCTTTCATCGTATCAGAACACAAAACAAAAAGACAAAGCCCGGCAAGCAAGAAAGCAGGACTGTTAATTCCCTGCAATGCTCCTTCTTAAATGCAGTTATTATTTAAGAAAACATTTCCAGAGCCTTTGGGATAGAGTTGTGAGGATCAGCCCTGACAGCATGCTCCTCTGACTGGGGCACACACAGAATTATCAGCCATTAGCACCATTTCTTCCTATTATTCTTCTAAAAATATTCATCTTTTTATTATTTCTGCACTTACTAAAGCACTTTATTTAATACCAGCAGTAGGATTATCTGGTTTTTAATTGATATGGCACAGGGAAGAAATCTTAGCATTGAGATCAGGTTGCAAATTTTTATTTGAAGGTAAATTGAAGCCCTACATTTTTGGCTTAAGATGTCAGACTTAAGCAGGAGCAAATTACTGACTGTTTGACTACAAGCAAACACTGTTAGTGTCCTAAAACTATAATCTGTAAATAGTTACAACCAGCATCAATATAGTCAGACTCAAAAAAACAGAGATATCCTATGTGCAAGTGTCCACAGCCTGCCCTGACATTTGACAACTGTTCAGGTGAATGGTGTATCAGTAACATGTTACACTGGTAGGTATATGAGGTTGTGCAGCCTCTTTAGATGCTCCATTCAATAATAAGAGATTTTTTTCAATATATTTAGAAATTTTGCACACTCTCCTCTGAATGAGCCATCATTAGCTGACAGATTCCTTTAATATTTTCAGGAGATGTTGGTTCTATGATGGAGTGGTGATCTGTTCACATGGGACGTGGTTGGGAGGAGCAGACAAATGGATCACTGAGACGTAGAAGGAGAGCAGTGTGTGCATGGGGGTAGAAGAAAGACTTAGGAGAAGACCAAGAATCACCAGCTGGGATTTTGAGGAGAACATATTTTTCCTACAGAAAGATGGCATTGCCTCATTATTTTAAGGCTAAGTGCATGGAATGTGCATTGATGTTTAGAACAATGATAGAAATTGGGAGTAAGATTTCACTTACAAGCACAGTTTTGCCCATGTAACCTTTTCAGGGTGTAGAAAGGCTGAGGGATAGGAGAGGGAAGATGTCAAGCTGAATAGAGTACATGTGGTTTCCTTTGAGTCCTGGTGCCCAGGATTTCTTCCTATGCTTCAGAGGGGGTGGGAGGACATGGAGACACTTGTCTCTGGGTCTTTTCTCCATACAAGATTAAGGTGGTTACAGAGCACTGCTGGACCTGGATGGTTTGGAATCTTAGAATATTTCAGGTTGAAAGGGACCCCATAAGGATCAAGTTCAACTCCCTGCTTCTTTCAGGACAACTTAAAAAACTGAACCATATGACTAAGAGCATCTTTCAGATGCTCTTTGAGCTCCTGTGGGGTTGGTGCCATCACTGCTTGCTCCAGGAGCCTGTTCCAGTCATGACCAACCTCTCTCTGTGAAAAGCCTTTTTCTAATGTCTGATCTAAACTTCCCCTGATGTAGCTTTGTTCCATTGTCCTGTCACTGGTTACCAGAGAAAAGAGATCAGCACCTCTCTTCTCCCCTCTTGAAGTTTTAGACAGCCATGATATCACCCATCAGCCTTCCCTTCTCTAGGCTGAACAAGCCAAGCGGCTCCAGCCATTCCTTGTAAATTTTGTCCTCAAGAGATTTCACCACCTTAGTCACTTTCCCCTGGATGCTCTCTGATAACTCTATATCCTCCTCATGCTGAGGCAGCCAAAACTGCACAGAGTGCATACCAGGGCAATGTGGAGCAGGACAATCACCTCCCTTGACTGGCCAGGAATACTGTGATTGATGCACCCCAGGATACAGCTGGCCCTTTCAGCAGCTGGACACACTGCTGCCAATTTACCATCAACTCAGAGCCCCTGATCAATCCTTTTGTGCCAGGGCTCTGGGAGCCAGGGCAAGCTCACATGGGTATGAGCATGGAGAAGGAAGAGTTACCATGTAGAAGGTTGATATTCTTTTGAAAACAAGTCTGGAGCACTCCACTCCCTTGTTGATGTATCAGAGAGACAGGGATGTAATTTCTTGCTTTTTTCTCTTTGCAGCATTAGCAGTAGTGCATCTCTGGGTACTTGTGCCATGTTCTAAAACATATGGCAAATTGCTTGCCCATATGGGTTTGAAGAGCAGTTTGTGTTCAACAGTTTAAACCTCAGAACAATCAGAAGACAAGCTTTGCATTCCAAGCTGGAGAGCATGGCAATCATCTCACATTGTCTAGACTTTCCTTTCTGTCATTTTTACATATTTTGCAGTGATTACATTCATTTCCTCTGTCTTCCTTTCTGCCAAGATCTATCTGCAACCTAGATATCAGTTAAGGTAGTTTTTCATATTCAGGGTATTAGTCACTGTGAGCGTCTTTGGAGTGAGCACTTCTGATGCTCCCATCCATTTTCGTTATGGTAAATTAACCCCATTCTGGGAGGGTGATGGAAACTGGTGGTTTTTTGATTTATCTGTGCAGATCTCATAAATGAAATAAAAACCTTATAAAGCCAGTGTTTCAAAATAATGATGAATCTCATTTTTCTTGGGAGATATATTATTAGACAGATATAATATAGAAAACTCATTACTTTGGTTGTAAAAATGTATTAATTAGAGGACTGTGTCACAACAGTAAATGAAGACAAACTTACTACAGAGTAATTTTCATTAGAAACTTGTGGAAGTGCAGTTCTTGACTTGCTGGACTTAGGGATTAACATTACCCCTTACAGTTTTCTGATGTTGATGGGATTTTAAATTACTTTTGACAAATCTGAGTAACATTGCCTATATTAGCAAGCTGTCTGTGAGCAGATGAAGGAGAGTGCTTAGATAATGGTGAAACCTCCTAAAATGGGAAAGGGCTGGAAGGTGGACTTCAATCAAAACATTCCTCATGCTTCCTCAGCTAAAGGGAAGAGTATCTCACCTGAAAGCATTGATTAAGTTGTTCTTTTCTTTTGCCTTGGGCTGAAGCTCAACATGTTTGCTCTTAATCTTGGCTTTCCAGTGTGATGACTAAGGAAAATTTGCCTTTAGGATTTTACTGCCTTAGGCTTTGGGCATCAATTTATCAAGCAGACAAAATCTTTGGTGTAAGCAAGAGCTTGAAGGCTGTTAGTGTTTGAGGAAGCAGTGAGCCACCATACAGGTGCTGTGGAGCTCACAGTTCAGCTGCACACAGCCTCTCCCCAAACTTGTCATGTGTATAGCCATTTCCTCGAGCTGGAAATCTGGGAATTGATTTGGTTTTGCTCATGTAATTCATCTTGCTGTTGCTGTCTGAGTGGGTAGTTGTCCTTCTGCTTTCAGCTGTCATGAAATCCTAGCCTGGTGTGAGGCTTGGGAAGCTGCTGTGGTTTGGGGCTGCTTTGGGTCACCAGGGCAAGGCACCAGCCTGAGCACTGGATATACACCCCCCATTTCTGCAGGTTTTGTGCTGCTCTTCTCTGCATCCCTGGTGCTTCCCCAAAGCATGAGGCACTGCCGTGCATGTACCTGCTCTGCCCCAGCTGCACACATAAATGTGTCTGCCTGTAGCTTGTTCCCACATTCCTGTCATTTCATCCAAAGTAGGTGTGTGTACACATTGCACACCTGTACCTACTCCCCAGCCTGACCCTGGCAGAACTGCACAACAGCTGCCCCTTTGTAATCGCTTGTGCAGAACAGACCCTTAAAAGTTCTGGCTGGTGATTAAGTGATGAAGGGTAGACAAAATTTTACCTGCAGATCCCTGCCATAATTTGGACAGAATGGCTGTTTTTTATCCTCCCCTGCAGTGCCACGGTTTACCCAACCCAACTCAGTGCTCCCCCAGCCTCAGGCCCAGCTCAGCCTAATACCCCCCAGCCTGGCTGGGGTGCTGAGCTGCCCTGCCCCATCCTGCCTGCAGATGGGGACTGAAAACTGCATTTTGAAGGCACAGATGCTCTGAGTGCTGCAGCTCACTTCCAGAAGGCAATTACTCTTCTGCTGCAAGCTGGGCTCTGCCTCCTCCTGAGACCAGCATTTCATGAAGGGGGGATGCAGTGTTTAAAGAGCAGCAGCCCTCCCCTTGAGCTGCCTTCCCAGTTCCTCTGCTGAGAAACAGAAGGAACCTGAGGATCTGTGATGGATACAATCTATGAGTGCAGACTGCTGTAAGAAATGGGCTGAAATATGTGGAGTGCATATAAATATGTACACATATACATGCATTTAATATCCTTTGGTTCACATATCAAACAGAAAATGTTGGATAAACAAAACCATGACCAAAATGTCTTTAATGTTGCCTGTTCTGGGGCACAAATCCAGCAGGGAAGGGCAGCTTGGCAAGCTGCCTTTGCTTCTCTGGGAAGGGGTGATTTGGACTGTAGATGATCCAGCTTGCAGTTGTTACACTGATAATCAGAGATGGCTGCTGTGCATCATGCTTCTCAGCTGAGGTGGAGTGCCCTGGGACTGTGGTTGTCCATGTTTCCAGGCCAGCTCAGCTTTGCAGGGTACGTAGGGGCAGAAGGGCACTGCAGCACTCTGCACACCTGCACACACTGTTTCACTCTGGATGAAGCAAATCTAGGCATTTGCTTTTGAGCACATGCTGAAATCCTCTGTGGTACGTAAGAATTACTCCTCGTTTTGGAGAGAGCCAACCAGGGGATTTGGCACCAGATTTCTGGCTTTTATGTTCCTCGTAAAAAGCTTGAAGAGCTCAAGTAGCCTGGTAATCTGCTGGGGATGTTTCCCCTGGACTGAAATAAACCAAGCATTACAGCTCATTTCTCTTCCAGGTTTATGTGAAATCCTGTCCACCTTGAAATCAGAGGTTTATGTTTTATTCCAGTGGAGCCAAGCTTTCATTTTTATTTCATAGGGAGTTTGGTCTGATTTATATGATTAAGAGTTTTATAAAACTTATTATTGTTGTAAGGACACTTCCCCCCGCTTTTAGAAGCTTTCCTAAGTGTAGAGGGATACACACTGCCCTATAAATTGCATCTCTAAGATGAGGCTGTTTTTGTGACTGTGAACAGTAATACTGATAAACAGGGAGAAAACCATGACAGCCTTATGCTGCCTTGCACCCCTGTAGAAGATCCTAGAGAACAAATGCTTGGAGAAGAACATTCTCAAAAAACCATGAACATTTAAAATTTAGAAGCCTAGTACAATGCAGAGAGGGAAGCATGTCAAGGAGGTTAATGCCACTCTGAGTTTTCCTCTGTCTTCAATTTGCCCTTTTGTCTTCCTCCTCCCAGATTTTCAGATTGAAGGCTTATGAGCACTGTCTGTTCACACTTGCAGAATTTTGGTATGTGGGTAATTAAAAAAAAAAAAAAAAATCAGATGCACGCAGGTCTATTTTGTGTTGATGTTAAAGAAGACCACAGAAGGAGTGACACTGGACCTTTGCCTCAACTCCCACGAAGAGCTGCTGCAGAACAGCAGTGTTAAGATGCTGGTGCTGCAGCTGCTCTCCAGTTCCTTAGCAGAACAGAACCCCTACATTTATCCTTGGTTCTCCAGGTTTGTGAGTCTTGGCTTGGCTCTGCATCCCATGTGCTTGTGAGGCAAGGTGCAGGTCCCCAAGCTCTGGTGGTGTCAACTGTCCCTGTCCCAGGGGAAGGGCATTACTGGAGAGACCTGCTGGGACACAGGCTGCCACAACTCATCCCACAGTTGTGCTCATGAACATCAATCTTGTGACTTGCCCCAAAGACTCTTTGATCCCTTCCTATTTCTTTGGTCCCCCTGAGTTTCCATGCTGAGCTTCAAAAGATTTACAATGGCTTTTGTTAAATATTGAAACCTTTTGCAACCCTTTGTTATGTTCTATGGGTTCCTGAGAGACTGAATTTCCAAAGCATTTTTTGTTGAACAGCACAAACTTTAAGTCCAGCTGTCTCTCCAACATGTAGCCTCACTCTACCAGCAGGTGCAGGCTTTGATCATCAAAATTTCTATTATGCAACTTGATTAAAGGTATTCAGATCTCAAGGTGAGAGCAGAGAGAGATTTACATTTGAAGTGATTTATTAACCTGCTGTAATTTAGGGTCATGCTAGTTTCAGAATATTCTTAGTCCTTAATTTCAGTCTCTCTTTGTGCTATCCAGTAATAGACAACTAACATTAGTTTAATTCAAAGGCTTTTTGCTTCCTTGGAGGAAATACTAGAAGGAGACAAAACTGCTGTAGTCATTAAAAGGGATTAGGGAGAAAAAAGTGCTTTTTAATTCCCATTCTCAAAATCCCTATGCTACAAACACAACTGATTAATGTACCACCAAGGTAAGAAATAAAGAATTACCACTAGTTCCCCAACTTGTATTGCACCTTTTATGTCACCGAGTAGCAAGGGAGTGTCAGTGTGAGCTACGAACGGTGCAAGTAGATTGCAACCACAGTCATTGCTTGGTAGTCTCCTTATTTTTATGACATGAAAAATCCTGGATGGGCTAAGTGTGGGATAGCTCAGCTATGCATAGCATGATCATAATATCCCACTCTTCTACCAGTGTCACTGTGTGGTACAGGGGGATAACAGTTCCAATCACTTTGTTAAACAGCTGTATTGTCCCACCATTAAAGGAGAGGGAAGCCTCAAGATTTGTAAATGCTCATGGTTGAAAGGAATCACAAAATTCAGGGGGTATACAAAACCATGAAGTTTTATTGGTAAATTACACACTTGGCATGGAAATTGTTACCTTAGTCCCTGACCTACTATATAAGCACACGACAGTAGGTTTTAGATAAAGAGGTAAGATGAAAAAGAAGAGAGAAAGAAAGAGAGAAAGATAAAGAAAGAATAAAAGGAAAGATGCCCAGACTTGGTGGGGGTACCATTTTGTAGAGAATTTTTCCTGCCCTGAAGACCATTTCCTCTCTTTCTATGTGAATTAGTGATCATGTAGAGTCCATTCTTTCAGGCCTTTCTGGATATGAGTCAGAGGTCTTCAGAGGTCTTGGGTGGTCTTGATCCCCCCCCTACATTCCATGCCCACTCCTCAGCTTCATTTCATGCTTGCACTGGACTGTGTTGTGCTTATCTCCAGCAGTCAGGAAAAGGATGTTTGTCACAGAAAAGTACTGCCCTACCTCAATATGTTCCCCTTCTCCAGACAGATCTTGTTCTTTCCCACAGCCTGTTATTACCAACAATCCTTGGTTGGCTCCACAGCCATCCAGCTATTGGTATTCGAGACATACACATTATCCCCTTATCTTCTGGGCTTCTATACCAGCCCCTAGACATTTTTCAGAAAACCAAGGAAGCTAAAGAGTATTTTGGGATTCAGGCATGGTACAGACAGTGCTCACTAAACACACTCTCTTCATTGTTTTCATATGAGTCACCTTTTCCTTGAGAGTAGAATAATCATTTGATATACATAACTATAACTACATGACTACTATAAGAAAAACAGTACAAAATTCAGGTATCATGATAGAAAGTCAAAATTATCCCAGTGCAAGAGGAAGTCAGGCCTGAATGTACCTACACAGGCTTTATTGGTGAAACTCTGAGCACGGATTGCTTGTGCCTCTCTTGGGACGCAGTTTTGTGAATGCGGGTGTCTGTCCATGCATGTGTAGCTCCTCTTTGCTGTGCCCTCTTTAGGCAGGGAAGTTCCATTCCATTTTCTGTTCTTCACCAATCCTATCACATGTGCAAAGAAATAGAAAATGATTCTGCTTCTGTGCCCCCAAAGTAAGAACTTAGTACCCAGGTATTGATTTCTTCCATATTCTGTGAGGACCTGGACCCATTTTTGAGAGACCCAAGCTTAGATTTCGAAAATAGCTGGTATTCTTCAAAAGAGAAAAAAAATCCCACAGGGACAATTTATGGGGAAAAACTCACCAGAGTCAAAAATAAAACCATCTGCAAGGTCTGCAAGAAGGAAAGGTAAATAAGTGTGAGGAATTAGAGTTGGGATGGTGGGCTGTGGGTCAGGGACATATGAACTGACAAGTTCAAGAAACACTTGAAAGAAGGGACCTGTGATAAGCCCCCCAGGAACTGCACTCCGAGGAAAACCATGTGCATGGTCTGTTAGACACACACATCTCTCTCTAACAGCTCTACACCAAAGCCTGGGCTGTGCTCTCCAGACACAGAATGCACATCACAGTGAAAAGCAGCATCATCTCTTTGGAAGAGGACACAGGATCTGCCATGCAAATGTGAACTTTGGAAAGAGAGACTGTAATTTACCAACATGACACCTTTGCAAACACATTAATAATTACCTGCTAGTTAGATGCACTGTGAAAAATTCATTCTTATAAACCCGTGACACCCACAGTTACTCACTTTTGTGTTACTTTCTGAGCACTGCACTTGTGTTCTGGGGCTGCAGCAGACACTGGCTGTGCAAGCAGTGCAGGCAGGACAATCACAGGCACTGGGAGTTTTGGTCTCAGCAGGACTCCCTGGGTAGGAAGGCTCCAGTTCTCAGAAGGGCCTGGTCACCTCCCTTGCTAGTGCTGGTAGCAATTCTCCAGGTTGTCCCACACTGGCAGAGCTTCAGCTCAGCTTCTTCCTGACTGCCCCCCAGGCTGAGCCTCTGGCCCATCTGTGGGGGACTGAGTGAAGGTGTTGCACACAGATAATATAACAAATAACTCTGGCTGAACCCTCAGAGTTTACCTGCTTAACTCCTTCATGAAGACTCATCCTGTAGATATGCTCTGGACATGCCTCAAATTAAAGGCATCTGGGAGTATTTTAATAGGGATTTAACTATCCTGACTTCAGAAATGGAGATATTGGACATGATTTGGAGCTAGTGACCCTGCACATTTTTCCAGTCAGTGGAAATTTTTAGATGCTTCTGCAGAATAATTAATTCATTCCTGAAGGTGCCAGACAAATAGTTTTCTAAGAGTGCCCATTGGTGTTCTTCGCAAAAATCTTGGAATGAGGAATGGTGATGTAGATACCTAAACTTGGATGAGATTAATCCTGGTCTGTATTTGTATCCCATTACTGTCTGGAACAGGAACTGAACCTGGGACACTAAAACTCATCTTTCTAACCATTGGGCTACTGGATATTCTCTGTCTCATTTGCTCTATAAATGTTTACAGGGACTGATGACTTGCCTTTAATCCATAATGACCAGTTGTGCCTTGGAGCACTGCAGCAGCATGAGACTATGGAGGAGGAAAGCTGGAGCAGAGACCATGTTTGCACACACACACAAACACACACACTGCTCTTAAAATCCTGATTTTCTCTAGCCAGTGACATGGTAAAAGGTAAGGTCCTAGAAGGGGCTGCATGAGCTGCAGTGTCAGACTGTGACAATGGGAAACCCAAGGGCAGAGCTCTTTCTCTGCTGGAGGTGATGGAGGAACCACTGCAGGTGCACAGCAATGCTGCTCATATTAAGGGTAGCAAGGAAGATGGTGCTGGAGCAATTGTTTTCTCTCTTTGACCCTTGGTCCTGGTCTTGAAGGGTCCACAACTGTCTTTTGTACCGCCTTACTGCCTTTTTTGCACTGTCACCCTATGCAGGATATTCGCATTATGTTTTTAGCTGTGCCTTAAAATGGGTTCTTTGAAGCTCTTGGGAGCACTGATTGGTGATTTGTGCTTTGTGTTTGTCACCTTGGGACCCTGGTGTCATGCTGTTCCTTAACACATCCTTTGGGATGTCTGTGCTTTCAGAGCTCCTTGCTATGCAACATAGTCTTATCCATTGATCACCAATTCCCAGTATTGATTAAGGCTACATGTCCTTTGAGTTTTTGACAGTGACACACTGCACATTTGTTATGATAGAAGTAATAGGAAAAGCTGAAAAAGTTTGTTTCAAAGGGGAAAATGAAATTAAAAGGCATTGATTGCATAATGAACTCACAGAAAAGCTTTATTCCTGAGATGACTTCAGTTGATGTTAAGCTGACCAGACCTTGTGGATACCAGCTGGGGAGGATATTTCCTCTTTGCCTAAGACTCAAAGTTTGACTGTTTTTTTAATTAATTGATATTCTCATCCTAGTTTTATAAGTTTATGTAATTCTAGTTTCCATTACTTTTTATGGGTTATATTGATTGTGTTACTTAAGCTGCAGGTCAGTCTATGTAACTGTGTTGCTGTGATTTGAGTTCTTATGACTTGGTAGTTTCTCCTGTGTCCATTTTGTTCTGTGTTTTCATGCCCTGATTCCTTTAGACACCATCAAATATCTGGTGGTTCCCTAAGGTCACATACATGGTAATTTCAAATATTTTTTAAATGGTGCAATATTAGCCAATGATAAGAATTCTGTGACTTTGTATATTATTTATGATTTAGAGGATAAAATTGTTTTCTTTTAATTTATTTTGATTTTTATTATGCTGGTGAATGACTTTTCTACTGAAAGACCTTAGTAAAAAATACGCTGCTTGCATTTTTTCCTAATGCTTTTTGCTAAAGTTCAGAAGATCAGCACTGGGTTGCAGAGTCTATTTTCTCTTGCCTATAAATAACTCTGTATCCAGAGCAGAAGAGCTTTAGCAGGGCCATGCCTGCGTGGCTGGCATACCCTGCATGCCATGGGGCACAGCCCCATGGGCAGCAAACCTGCTGTGGGCTGGAGAGGCCACAAAGATCACAGGCCTGAGCTGCCCCCTGCCAGCAGTGAGGCTGTGAGGAAGAGTCAGCCCTGAGCAGAGCTGCCCCATTCTCTCTGCTCTGGACACGTGTCTGTGCAGGCGTGCACTGTGTTCCAGGGCACTGAGCAAAGGCAGCAGCATCCCACTTGGGCTGACTTTATTCCCCTATCCCCCAGGGCAGCTCCCACCACTCCTGTATCCTATAAAAGCTGGCTGTCGACAGCTTTTTGACATACAAAGGCAAGAAAAGGGAGTAAGAGATGTTATTAAATGAACGGGTCAATTCATACTTTGTATTTCACAATGCTACAACTGCCTTTTTTTTTTAATCTATTACTTCAATACAGTCTTTTATAAAGAAACATGTAATAGTTCCTTACTGTCCCTCAGGCTATGCTGGCTGAGGTTTCCTCTGCTTGGTAGCTTGATGTGAGAGTAATTGTTGCTGTTGTACAGTGACAGCTCATACTACCCCACTTTGACTCATGGGGCCCATTTGTTCCACCTGAGCCTGCAATGTTTACATGGCAAGTCGTGGATCAGTGGTCCCCAATCCCTTTTCTGTGTTGGCTGGGTCACCAGGAGGCAATCCAGACCTGGATGGGAAAAAATCAGCCTCTGATTCTGCAGGGTAGTTTGCTCTAGGCCAGCCTTGGGCTGATGGTGGCAGAGCTGCTGTACACATTGTTTACTGTGTCCTCCTGCTGTGAGGGAAACGCCTGAAATAAATGGAGAAATTAGGGGGAATTTGTCATTATGTTGGTCCATCATTTATTCCATTTAGACTTCTTCAGCTGCATAAGCAATGGGGATTGCCAAGCCCTGCACATCAGAGCAGGGATTCCTGAGTGCGAAGGTCTGACAAAAATTGGAGAGCTCTGGTGGCATCACCTCCAGTGACCTTGTCTCCTCCACTCCATTGCTGGAATGCTTACTGCAGCTAATAAAGACCAGGGAAACTGGGGCTTATAAGTGGGGCTGAAATATGAATAACTTCTATGTAATTTGCAAAATAATGTAACCATCAGTTCTAAAAATACTAGCTATCAAACCTTCTGAATTTATTCCAAAGCCATTGAGTCTGGGACGGAGCTGCTAATCAAAGAACATAACGGACCTATAAAACTATGAGGTAGAGACCTACTTGTTAACCTTAGGGGATTGAAGGTATGGAGGGGATCAATTTGGGCTGCGCTTGCAATTTGTATGCCAGTGTGAAAAATGTTCAGTATAAAGAGAGCAGGATGAGAGATGAGAGCAGGGAATTGGGCAGAGGCTGCTTGAGGCGTGTTCCCACAGGGGGTGAGGTTGCTGATCCTCCAGAGCTGCTTCATGACCAGAGCCTGGAGCTGTGATCTTTCAGTCTTGTCAGTTGTGAAGCTTATCTTGCATTGAGATGTGAAGTCAGGGCAGAAGCATTGCTGGAGCTGCCCTCTTTCAGGAGGAGTGCCTCACTATAAATTAGCATGGCAAAGGAATAAACAGTCAGGTTAAGGGGCTTGTACACCCCAAAACAGACTCTCAGAATAAACTGCGGTGGTTAGGGAAAGAGCTTTTGCCTTTGACATGAGGCTTGTTTGGAGGCTTGTGGTGCTGGGTGCTAGCTGTTGGAAAGTGTCACAACGCAGGGCTCAGCGCCACATGCCCAAGGATGCAGAGCTGTTGGTGCAGCTCCACAGCCAGAGCTGTGACCCCTTCTCAGCTGGGTGTCACACAGGGTGGTTCTCTATGCTCCTGGGCGCTCCATCTGCTGCTGCTGTGCAAGTCAGATGGGAAGGTGCTTTCAAAAGGCTTTGTGACCTCCTGCAGCTGCCATTGCATGGTGACACGGGTGCATTTCTACCAGAGACCAACCTGAAAATCTGGGCAGTACCAGGGATATTGGAGACAGGAGTCATTCAGGAGAAGGCACATGCTGGCATTCATCTTTCCTGGAGCAATATAAAAGAGTAATCAATTAGTATTGTTTGTGATGTTCAAGGTTTGAGAAGTGCTCTGAAACATTCTGTACTAACAGATTGCAGTGCTCCATGTTGCCTGCTGGGCTTATTTTTAAAAAAACTTCTGGAGTGAATGAAGTGCTAATTGGAATAGGTTTTTCATAAATGGTGAGCTTTCTGGACTATGCTCACTGGGAAAGGTGTGATTTTCTTTCTGAATTAAGTAGGTACTTAAATTTAGCTTTTTGTACTTGCTGGTTTAGAGACAGGATGAACAATTTTCTGGTTTATGGACTGCAATTATTTAAGTACTTCGGCTAAAGCTCTTGGCATAGTTTTAATCCCTTTGGGAAAGTACTAACACCAAAATTTTTTAATTCTCTATATAAGCATGAATAGAAACTTCAGAGCCATGGGCAGCCTTGCTGCTTGGTGGTGGCAGGAGAGTTTTGGACTGGTTAGGGTGCCTGTAGTTGTTCATTACTTTTGAGAAAAAGGCACTCCAGGAAGAAAATCTGCATTTCTTTTAGAGTGTTAGTAAAGAAGTGTAAATATTCAGGTGGCTTCAGTGACAGCAATGTCCCCAGTTTACTGAGCGGGGAAGGATAGAATAAGGCCAGTGGCCTGGTCTCACCCCTGGCTGTTTCTCAGAATATTTCTTCCTGCTTACAGCTGCACTGGGGCTCTCAACACAGGTTTGGGTTTGGCTTTCTTATTTTAGTTGCTCCTTCCACTGCTTCCACATCTACATCTTTGAGTAGACAACAGGCCCATTGGTGCTATGCAGCACTCCTGGGGTGCAGAGATAAAGGGAAATATCCCAGGGATACAATTATTGACCTTCCTATGTCACAGTGGTGCTGGTGCTGGCCCACCATGGCAGTGCCAGCTCACTGATGGAGGCTGATAGCTGTGGAAGGTGTGAGTCCTGTGGGACACAGCTGTGGCAATTCTCTCCCAGCCCCTTGGCAGTCAGGAGAGGAGGCAGCTTGCCATGCTTGTGTGGCCTTTTAAGCAGCAATGAGAGAAAATATCCTAGCTTCTACGAGACAGAAGAGGGAAATGGCTCTTTTGGAGACTCATGTGAAGTCAGTCCCTAATGGGATCAGACATCCCTGGGCAAGTCCAAAGCCTTCTCTAGCTTTGAGCACCATGGCAGTGTACCAAGAAACTTTTCCACTTCACAGCAAAGCTTCCTTCCAAGCAAGGAGAAACCTGAAGGGTGACATCCTCATTTGCTGAGGTGTGCTCTTCCACTTTTGCCTCTGCAGTTCTGGCCTCAGGTTTCCATGGCAGCAACGTACAAAACGAGCATAGTGGCTAAGACAGAAATGTGCCTGCAGCTTTGCCTGTCCTTGCCTTTGTAAAACGAATTTGAGAAGAGACTCCCAGCAGAGATCATGGTATGTTGCATCCACAAACCCTGTCCTGAATGCTTGAATCATTATCAGTACAGATATTCAGCAAAGAAGATAAAACATTATTTGTAGTTGCAAAAGTAGTTACTGGCTGCATGTAGACTTAGTACGTCTAATAAGTAACCACTGGTGGTTTCTGGAAGACAAGGGAGGTGATTTGAGCTTCAGTGCAAGGTGTGGGTATGTCTTTACATTTGTATGACACCCAGGAGTGGATTAATGACTTGGTGCGTAACTGGTCATGACACTTCTTAGAAGAGGTATCGCATGTTGAACTGCTGTTACACATCAGATAGAGATTGAGAGATGCCAGATGGTGACAGAGGGCCAAAAGAACCAGGGAAAAAGAGGAAGACAAGTTCTGAGGGACAGAAGGAGAAAATGGAGAATGGAAGATCTGATTTACTGAATGGCAGCAGCACTTATCTCAGGTAGGATTAAGAACCTACCTCTGGATAGGTAGTGAAGAGCTGAGGAGGAAGAAAAGAGATTCAGGATTAATCTGGTGGTGATGAGAGCACATGGGATGTAGAAAGAGCTAAGCATGAGATGTTTGTGTTTAGCAGAGATGGCACAAATCAGATGGAGGTTTTCTCATCTTTGATGGAGATGAGCAGGTTTTGGCAATGGTGTGCATTTAGATGAAAAGTATCAGGGAAGAAATGGGTCCATGTTTGAACTTCTGCATCAGTTCCTAGCAGGCAGCAACCCACACTGGGTCTGTTGACAGTCTAATCACTGAGGCCATGAAACAGGTGGATACAGAGGCTACAAATGCCCCTCCTGTTTAGGGGAGCACAGTGTAGTGAAACCAGTGCAACCTATGCTCTGCTGTAACTAAATGAACAGTGCTGTCTGTCCAGCAGCTTTCTGGAAGAAAAGATAACATCTTTGGTGAGATCTTGTGGGAGCTATTAAATTTCTTGGCTTTTTTATTAAATTTGTTTGAAGGTCAGCTCTTCCAGGCTCTGTAGTTTGTGTGAACGGCCTAAGACAGAGAAGTACCTGGAGAAGGAGTGAGCTCCAGAGCCACATTTGCCACTGGCTAAGGAAAGGGCTGCACTGACACCACAAAACACATGGTGCTTCTTATCAAAACTTCTGCCCAAATGTGCATTGGCGATCACAGGCTGGCAGGTTTACTTACACTGTTGCATGCAGTTCAGAGCAGAGAATCTGCAACCATTTCCTTGTCTTGTTGCACAGGTATGAAAGAAAGAGATATTAAAAGGTGTCATGATGACAGCAGTGCAATGCAAATGCTGTACTACTATGTTTAAAAGACAAAGGACATGTTATTAACAGGAAAAGTTGGACTGGATAAAGCCATATGGCTTCAGAACACTTCCCTATGATACCTCTGGGTCTGAACCAGGCACCCATATTTCCAACCATGAAAATAGTGGCTATTTAAACCGCAGCAAATTTTCTTGGAGTAATAAAGATGCTTCATATTTTCTATGTGTTTATTGTAATGCAAAATTATGTTATTAGTTCAACTGGTTGAAATTTTCTATGGGGAACATTAATCTGAAAAAACAAGGTTCTGCAGAAGCTGACTCAGACAGTATGAAGACAAATTATTATTTTTTGAAGAAAATGATATTTTAAGGAAACAGGAAATACTTGTATTTAAAAATGTCACATTTGCATGAAAAATAGTGCTTGTTTTCTGGGTAGCCATCTTACAGTGTCTAAAGTATAAACTGATGATTTATTTTGCCTAACTGGAGGTAAGGAGCATTTAATTAGGGGTGGATTTGGACCCAGAAGAGGCTAGCTGGTTGCCAATATTTTTACACCATCATGATGTTTTTTGAGACATTTTTTTCTGTAAAATAAACTGAAAAAGTAATTATGCCCCCTTCATGCAGCTTGTCAACAAAACCTTTCTAGGGCTAGTTAGAACTGCCTGATTTCTAAGGCAAATATGGTTTATGTTCAGGTTAATTCTGTATATGTGATGTATTCTCAGAAGTTGTCTCTCACTGCTGGGAGTCTGGCCACCCTGGTCCTGTGTCTCTGGGGACTGGAAGGAGAATAAGGGCTTAGGCTTCGCCACCAAGAAAGAGATTTTTTTATGTCTGTGTCACCCCATAAGCCTTAACTTGCCATTATAAAATTTGTTTGGTCACCTACATGTTTATTCATAAATTGGAGTAAGAAATTAAAATTATCTATTCCCTTTTTTATATGGCAGTAGCTAATTAACTCTACTCATATGCAAGAAAATTACTGTTTCTCAGGGTAACACTGAAGCCTGTTACTCAAAATTAACACAAACTATATACAATTGAAAAAATGAAAGATTTTTGGATATATATTTTATTTGACAGTGGTTTAGAATATCATACAGTAAACAAGATTTCTGTAAAAGTTAATTTATCCATAGTGGTGCGTTTCATAAAAATAGTTGCTCACTTACAGCCTTTCTGTGACTATTAATACATGGAATTATATTTATAGAGATAGAGCTGTACAAGGTAAATTCACAGCTAACACTACACAGAAATATTATTTGGAATGGGGTTTAGATGATGTGCTGTCTTCACAGGTTATCGATTACAGCCGCATAAAGCAATTACTGCACAAGGAGTAGCTGTGAACTGTGCAAATTAGAGTTTATGCAAGCATAATCTCAACTGTTTTTCAGATTTCATTGTTTGCTTTCTTTATACATAAAAATAAGATACTGGGACGTGCATCTACACTACAGAAGCATTGTCCAAAATCAGATTCAATAAATTAATGGCAAATTATATTGGATTCTAGCTCAGGGGATAAAGATTTTTTTTCCATTAAATAAGAGTTTTATAAACAGCTACATGGATTTGTGCTTTTTTAGAAATTATAAATGGATTTTTCTTTCTAAAAAAAAATGTTTGAAAGCTGCAAAATCCTTGACTTGAGGCTTTTCAAATAGTTGGACAGGAAGAAACATGTCTATAAATTTCGCAGTCCAGTGCAATGTTTGAGACATACAGTAATGTGCTAATTTTTTGGAACAAAGCCAATCTCAATCTAGTTTTTCAGCAGAGCATGTGAGGAACTAAGATTGCTAGTGAACAATAATTTTTAAATATGAATTTTTGACAGTACTTAGCTTTATGATTTTTTTTTAAATTACCAATGTATTATTGCCCAGGATTTTGTTTTAATTTCAACAGACGAATAAGCATATGCACACTTACACAGACACACACACATCTTTTTGAAACAAGATAATGACTGATTGACTGAACTCGGAGTTATTTCCTGTGAAGGCAGACTGGAATGTTTACCTGGCACTTAAGGCTTAAAATTCAAAACAGACAAGCAAGAAAGATAAAAACAAAAAGAAAAAAAAAATGGAGATAGAGAAAGAAAGGTAAAATGGAAACCATTTAAAAAATGGAAAAAATACTGAATTTACTGAATGAGGACACCAACAACTGTATTTCAGAAACCAGTCTAATTATTGTTGACGTGTGCCTGAAAGGCACCTGCTCTGCCAAACTGAGGGGATGAGAGGTGAGAGTGTCCTAAGTAAATGTGGATGGGTATGAAACATAGCACTGTTGATAAGTGACACTATCATCTTCTGCAGGAAGGAAAGTCCTTTCCTTAAGGAAACTGCAGCTTTTTCTCTGTAGCACTCTTCCTTTCATTGCAAGGGCCTTGCAGATGCCTGGGGTTTGAGCCTGACCAATTGGTTTGTGTGCTACCTCGCAGGACTTGGGGAACCTGTAATAAATCACTTTTGAGAATAATTTGCAAATACAACTCCACCTTAACTCCTTTCCAATGTACAGAAACATGGTTTGTTCACAAAAATGGCAGTAGAAATGGTATCACAGAAACTAATCCTCCGGATTCCCCACTCCTCCCGTAGCGCTATGGTGAACTATGCTACAGGGAACCACGTGGACCATCCCAAAGCATTAACAGTGGAGACGTGTCATGGGTGTACAGTTCCAAATGATGCTTTAAAGAAACCCTTTAACCCCTGTCTAGATATGTCAAGAACAATTTATTTACAACATTTTAGCTCCATGAAAAGATCCTCTCTCGGTTTCAGCTTGCTCCGTGCAGTTTTATTTAAGGCGATGTTCCAGTTTGTGATTGCTCTAACTTGTTCCAGTTTCTTGATATAAAGTTTGAATGAAATCCAAGTCCTTCATGCAGTGGGAAAAAAATGCTAAAGCTACACTGCACTATCCTTCTCTGATGTACTGTCCTTCATATTGTTTTGGTTTCTTCCATAGCTGCCAAAGTCCCTAAAATGGAACTGGGACTTTAGGGTCGATTTTAAATCTCTGTGTTGACTATATGCTTTTGAACTTATTAGATACTGTGCACATTGTCATGGAATTACACACTAATGTTTTCATTCCTCAATGCTTTGTGTATATGTGTGATAGTTAAAATAAATTAAAACAAACCAATGTGAGACAAAAACTAAGAAGAATGTTCTGCGTCAGTTTGAGACAGTTAGAGGGCAACAGTCCCTTGCTTATCTGCTCATGGCAGAAGTACCAGACTTCAGGACGCTAGGTAGCTTATCTGAGCCAGGGATTTTCCACGGCCCTGGAGAGACCGTTGCCTTTCGAACTGTGGTGTTGGTGCTGCGAGTGCTAATGGAGTGGAGATGTCCCTTCCTGGGGAACTCGCTGGGTTTCCCATCAGGGTCCCTCTGGCTGTGGTCCATATCACTTCCAGGCGAGCTGCAGCGGTTGCTACTGTATGTCTTGGTAGCTCCTGTATCGATCTTGACATGGTCGGGTGCTGCAGCTGTCTTCTTCTCACTGGTGTTTGTGGATCTGTGACCTTCTTTTTTGCTAAGAGATCCTCCTCTCTTGCTTTCTGGCTTCCTCAGCCTCCCAAACTGTTCATCACTGGTTCCAGCACACACGTGCTCTCTTGCGCCAGCCTCGATCATAACACTGTGTCCCACCCCTTTGCTTTCTGAGGTGGGCCTGCCACCATCAGTGGTCTTATTTTTGCCTTCTGAATATCCTTTCCAAGAAGCCTCTTCGTGCTTTGACCTGTCTACCTTTTTAGGACTTGCTGACCTTTCTCTTTGTTCTCCTAACCTTTTCTTTTTGTGACCGTTCACCGAAAGCTCCTTTGGTTTCCTTACATCGTGTTCCCTCTTGATATCCCATGTTGGCTCTGGGCTTATCTGGTGAGAAGGGTCAGAGGGTGGGGCTATGTGTGATGAAGATAATGGTGAGATTATGTCATCGAGGGAAAGAGCTACTTCCGGCAGACCTGGGGAGGTGGCAGAGGGAGCACTCCAGGAGTTTGGTTCGTCTGTTTCAACAACAAAGAGAAGAGAGTTAAGGGCGTATCAGCAGCACAGAGTGTATTGCATAGGCACATGTATTCTGAGCAACACTCATACCCAAACCATGTCCCAGCCTTAAACCCCTCTGTTTCAGCTGAGGTGAAACTTCCCCAGTTGTGGAACCAAGAGGGAGAAAACCAAAAATTGTCTCTCCACCACCAGAAAAAAAAAAAAAAAAAAAAAAAAAAAAAAAAAAAAAAGTACAGAGACACAAGAACCACAATACTGGTAACTGCAAATGCTGGAAAACCTGGTCTTTTTTTAATACAGATTCTGCTTTCTTCTGCCTATGTTAAATTATTCTTAAAATAATAAAGGCACGTGCTCATGAAATCAAATAGCCTCTTTTGCAGCTGTATAATGGATTTCTTAGCTGAGCAATATCAGAGCTGTCTCTGAGGACAAATGAAAAGGACTTTCTCTCATCTATTAAACATGCCCCCACAAGCATATGATAATTGACAAGAATTTGTAGCTCAGATAAGGTCATCATTGAATTCTGCTTCATATTTTTTCTAAACAGATATAGTATTGCAGCGTTTATGGCCCCACAATTCTTGCAGGGTACTTACACAGCTCTGCCTTTATATCACAGCGTCAGCTGCTGAGTCTCCTGGTTGTGCATTTTGAATTTCTCCTGGTTACTTAGCCTCAACACAATATGGTTGGATTGCGCAGACCCTGTTTAATTTAGCTAAATAAATGTCTCCTTTGCTGAATCATGATGATTTTCCTAATCCAAACCAGAATATTCTGGAATGCTTTTCTCTTGCATATACATCCTCATTTCTTTTGATTAACCTTCTGGCAGAAAACAAATCCATCATGATTAATGACAGCATGGCTCCTATTCTTTACTGTCTACTTAGAGGTTAGAGAAATCACTGAACTTGGCTAATGTCATTTCCTATTTAGCACCATTGCCTGGCTTTGAACGGTATGAGGAATAATCTGTCAAAGATGAAGGACTGTCTCAGGAATCCATGGAAACGAGGTGGAACTTGTCGCAAGAGCTGCATATTTTATGGCGGAGAAAATGTAACCTTCTAGCTAAAAAACAAACATGGACTTCTTCAGGTCAGGACTAGTATTTCTCATTGATATCAACTGCCCTTTAAAAAAGTAACATGCATTTTTCTCAGTGCTATGGCTGCTTTCAAATTATCATGGAGATGCACATTGTCTCAAAAAATGGAAGAGATTCTACTGCCCAGCCTGAGATCTGCAGCTTGCTTGACTAAAACAGCACTTTAAAGTTAATAGCTGGATTGAGTGATTGCTGTCTTGCAGATAAAAATAGGAGAGACAATAGTGAGGTGGGTGACGTAAAGGGAGGGAGCAGCACAGTTAGCTGAGGAGCTATTTATTTTCCCAGATGGTGTTTGTCATATGCTTTTGCATAATGAGCATATGTGTGGAGAGGATTAGCATTTGAGAGGGGGTAGAAAGTACAAGTTCTGTGTAAGACAAATAAACATTGAGCTGGGAATCTAAATGGGCTGAGGGTCTCAACTGAATTTAAAAAAAAAAAGAAATCACACTTTCTTACCCTCCAGTTAAGGGTGACTAATGTACCATCTGCTCCCAGCTTGGCACTCAAGCAAGAATAAAAGAGGAAGACTCGTGCATGTAGAGTGATCAGCTCCTAGGAGTTTGCCTACAAAAAGCATTGACTTTGATGGGCTTGTTCTTTACTTCTGCTCTTCTGCACCACCAGCCTGCTAAAGGACCACAGCCTGTGCCTGATGGGGGAAGCACAGACCCCACCCTGGCTCTTCTTCAATCTGGAATCCAGGGGATCCCATTTTATTTAATACTTGAGCCAGGGACCATGCACAGAGTCCAAAGCACTAAAACCATCCTGGGAGTCAGCATAAAGCTACCTATGTGCACCAGCAAGGTACCTGAGCCAACTCTGAAGAAGCCACCTTGAGCTTTGGAAAATTAAGTTTACACTTTTCATGGCATTGTCACTCCTACCCAGGGTAGAGGTGGTGCCAAGGGTTGGACCAATGTATTCGTCTGAACTACAGTCTTTTTTCCTAGTTGTCCATGAGATTCTGTTTTTTCACAGTTTTTCAGTGTCAGTGAAGAGCAGTGGGCCATTATCCAATCTTGTGTTAGGCTGTGAGAGCTTCTGATTACAGAAATAGCCTGCTACTGTGGGTAGTATCAGCTGCACACCAGTGAAAACACCAAATAGCCTGGAGCAGCAGGATGCTTTCAGGTAAGATGACTGCCTCTGTTGAAACTGTACCACTGTGCTCAAATCAGCTGTTTCTCCTCCAGGAGGACAAACCAGGGGGGCACCATTCAAAATCAAGGTGTCAAACACCTCCTGTAGCTCCTCTGAGGCACAAAGGATAGAATGGTACCAGTTATATGTGGGATGCACTGTAGAGGAAACCTGGAGGTTAGTGGCCTACTGCTTTATCCCCTAGAGATGACAGAACTTCTTCTATTTTCTTTTTCAAAGGGAATGAAAAACCAACCAAATATTGTAGTGAGAAATCATAGTGGGTTAGAACGTACTTCAACAAAAGTGAGTCAGCACATCTCTGACATATACTGATATATAAGTATAGGTATCTATAAACTGTGACATGCCATATTATATGCATTACTGGATTTTATCTCTCCCCCAGAAAACCTTAAGTAAAAGACAACTTGGCCAACTAAGCAAGAAAACTTGTAGCCACAGCTTTTTAAGTTTGGCTGTGGGACAACCCCAGGTGTGTCACTGGCTGTATTATGTTTGAAATACTTGCTGGGAGGGCACCTATATATAGGTTGCATTTTCAGTGGCTATGGAATAAAACTATCATTTATATTCTCTGGCAATATAGCACTTGCAAGTAAGAAGAAAATTACTTTCTTTTAGGTTTAAGTACCATCAGTCTGAGACAGCCAGGCCCAAACTAACCTGCTTTTCTTTCAAATGAAATGACATTACATAGACAGTTGTCTTCAGCCTTGGTTGACATTGTTGCAATATGTCACTGGCTAGTGAGGAGAATACTCTTGTGAGGGTATTGTAGCCAACTTCCCTCTGATGTCTGAACATTATGGAAAAATATAAAAATTACTAGAGTAGAGCAAAGTGCAGGAATGTAAGTAATTTGTCGCTCAGAAGAAAAACCTTTTAAAGAGCTGTGTTCAAGCCATAAGGGTTCATTTGGACTTGTTCAACCAGCACTAAAATGATTGCTTCTCCATAACAAATATAAACAGGAGAAATATGTAAAATTTTATCCTGCAGAGCAGTTAAACTAGTAATTTATTTTCATGATTATACTCAGTTTCTATCTACATTTTCGAGTGAGTTATTAATACTTCTGAATATCTTTTTCTGTTGGTCTGAGGCTTTTTATACAACCTTTGTGATAATTCGCAACACAACCTACTTTTACTGGCTGTTATTCCAATGTATCTCAAAGCATTTTGTAAACATAATAAACCAGAGACAGAGCACTGATTTTACTTTTTTTCTTCCTTCACCTCTGGGAGGAACTGAAAACAGTATTTGTTTAACAGAGCATAAACTACTAATGCCCAAACAACTTGCAAGCAGATGAGAAGAATATTGCACTCAGTTGCAATTGCTGGAGAGATTTAGGGACAACACAGTTTTAAACCTGTTTCTGATTTTGTCACCATTGATAACATCTTACTGTGAGAGAAACTGTTGTGCAAAAGTATAGCTCTCACAGAAGGCTAATAGATGCCTTCCTTCTTTCTTTGAAGGGAGAAAATTTCTCTTGACCTACTAATTTAGACAAGACAAACGAGCTGGGAGCAGCACTATAATCTGTCACTGTGATGGCATTTAATTTGGTGTAATTTAGCAGGTGTTTGCTGGGTGGCTTTTAGTTTCCACAAGCTACTGCAACACAAGTTGGTGGCACTTCTCCATGGGATGTGTAAGAATGATTCACCTACGACTGGCTTCACGTAACTCCCAGGGAAAGGAGTAAATTGCTAACTGAGTAAGAACCACCACAGACAGAAGATCTAGAGCATTGGGAGGAAAAGTGGGAGATGAACACAGCCATTTTGGGGGAAGAGTGACACAGGAAAAACATCAGGAGCAGTTTTCTGTCTAAAGAGTTTTTTGAATTTGAGGTAGAGCTGCCACATACATGAATTGTTTGTTTTGCTCTGTCAGCTCTCACACATTCAATGGAGTGGAAATGAGGATACTATTCTCATGAGTCTGTTTGCTGCTGTCTTAGCTGCTCTGCCTGGATCTAAGTGCTTGCTGATGGCTGAACCATGAGAAAGAGAACCCTGGCTTTAGTCCTAATAGAGAGGAGAGCTCTGCCCATGGACCTCTGATTTGTGGCTAAGTTTTCCCTTAGCACCAAAGTATTTTAGATAATTGTTTAGTAATTTATCAAGTATGCGTGATTTTTCATCAGATATCATTATCCATAAAGTACTAATATTAATTTATTGAATATTTAGTATTAAGAGTAGAAATTACATAACATTTTATTACTTAAGTACAATAAAATCTCAAAACCTTTTAGATTTCCAAATTATATGAATAATGTACAATATGTTAAAGCTTTGAACACTTTCATCAGTCTGAATGAAGTGTTTTCTGAAATGTCTAAGCAGCTGTTCTCATATCTTCCCAGAATTATTTTCCTAGGGAATCAAAGAGGGTTTGACTGAATAAAAATCATGGTGCTTTATGTTTTCCCCCCACTTTTTCGTCTGAAATTATGTATTGCCAGGAGGTGGCAAGCAGTTCTTACAGATGCTGCTAATAACAAAAATGGGACAAACCATCCCCTGGTGAGTATCCACTAATGTTGGCAGTGCTGCACCAGGAATGCATTTGAGTCTTTCTCATTATAGTTTGACATGTCTTTGATGTTCCTGATTGCATTGGTCTCCTGAAGCTTTTCTTTAACACTCTCCAAGGAGGGATATTTCAGAATATATGAAGAATCTTTAATCTTTTATCCTGATATTTCCACAACCCAAACACACAGCACCCTTTGTCTCCCGAAATAAATGATTCTCTGAAATTTCAGGGTTAGAAAAGCTCTTGGTACATTCTGTTCAACAATCAGCCTTATGGAAATGTGACACAATATGTCACCCTTTCCCCCAGCCTCTCCCAGAAAGTGAGTAGCAATGGGCTCTGCCCCCACCTTACAGCCTGCCTGTAATTCTAGCTGTAAATTGTAATTCCTGTTAATTATTCAATATGTTATGCAAATGTTTTCTCACAAATTGCACTTTTCTTGGCGTAAAATTACACTTTGCTTGTCTCCCCTTCCACTGAACTTATCCACATTCAGATCCCTGAACACCAGTGGCCCTGAGAGCAAACACCAATGGGTTGAGGTGCCTTCTGCTGTGAGATGGTGCTTCCTTTGGTCAGTCACTGTGGGCACATCCAGGTGGGACAGCCTTTCCATCATTAGTACTGCTCTTATGCTTTAAAAAGGTATGATGGCAGCGTGCTACGGGTGCAAAATATTAATTCTCTGTATAGGAATTAGATACATGCTGTATACATTTATTAAATAAAACCCCAGGTTATACTTGGTTATTTTAGTATATGAACAACTTCTTTCTCACACACGCAGTTGAGTGCGAGCTTAGTCATTTGAAGTCTTGTTTCTGATATAATGAAAACATAATCTTATTATTTGCTATCTTAATGTAGCCATATTTGTTCTACCACTTGCCTGTTTGTATTCAGCAATGTCATGGTAACTCTGAATGTTCAGAGTATCTTATAAATATAACTTTAAATGTAGCTTTGCTCAAGAGTGGAATCTTTCTACTTTTTAGTAATTAGATTTTTTGGCTTCACACATTTGTTTTTTCGAAGTTTGAGATGGTTGCTCAGGGTAATCAGAGTTAGTTTACAAGTCACAAAAGATTACAGGAAAACAAACATGCATCTGAGTCCTGACATCTTTCACTTCTAAATTTTGTGTTTGGCATTTTCAAAAGAGCAGAATGATTCATTAAGAAAGGTATGAATATTTGGGGTATGAAACAATGCCAGACCTAGTTTTTCAGTCCCCAAAGTCACTGTGCATTTTTGGTTTTGTCACTGGTCTAATACTGGAAAAGGTGGCCACTGTTCCTATTAAAGGGAGCTATTGGTGGTATGGCTTCTGCAGATGTTCACAAGAACTGAAAAGATATGAATGTAAGTGTAGTGTAAGCGATGAATACTTCTATCTAGGTAAACTCAAAATGTTTAGTTTTACATCCAGAAAATTCAGCCATTGACCCATTCCAACACTGGGAAGAACAGCTCTGCATCCTGCTTGGCTCAGGTCCTAGTGCCATTGATGCTCAGATGCCCTATTTCTTTTCATGTTCCTGGCCATTACTGATGAACAACTATTTAGTTCCTTTGGGTTCATTATATCCATCTTCCATTGTATACTTTACCTAGATATTAAATGGATGATGCCCTAAATATTTTTGCAGCAGACACAGTGTTCATGAAGTTCTTGCAAGGGCCATTTAATGAGATTTTGAATGATCTCATTTCAGGTAAATTCACTTTCATCACCTTTTCTGTACTCTGCTTAGAGGTTTGTTAGAGAAGTGCTTTCATGTTCAGAGATCTAATTTTAGAATTATTGCAACACTTCAGAAAGAGCAGATTGTTAGTTATACTTGGAAGACCAAATCTACAGATGCTCAGGAGATGATCTTACTTGGTGTTGGAGCTAATGAAACAGAGAGAAAGGGAAAATTTAAACTTCACTAAGAGGGCAAAACTGTATATTGCAAGGAAAAAATGTTTAAAAATTCTTTAGAAAAATGCTTAATGTTTACTTGAAACAAGAAAGCCACACATATTGATTTGTGTTTGCTTGAATCTGTAGCAAGCACTATGGATGAAAGCACTTTTCAATTTTTTACATAATCTAATCTTTAAATATGATTAATAAAGAAACATGGGAAGCAACTGATCTGACTTGGAGGATTCCTATTATTATTCTGCACTGGTTTTCATCCTACAGTATTATACCCAGGGCATCATCAGTAAATCCCTTTCCCTGAGTTAGTTCTTTAATTATGGCACTGTTTCACCAGTATTTTACTGTCCTTACCACTTGAGATAATAATTTAATTGCCTCACAGAGTCAGAGAGAGAGGTGTCTCAAAAGATCTCTGGAAATAGATGTCTGCTCTTCTGTTGAACATGTACACAACCACTGTTGGGGAGTTTCTTTTGGGAAACCCTTTTGGAAGCTGTGGATCAAAGCTGAGTGGAGGAACAGAGAGATCTACACCCATCACCCCACATCAAGTCCTTTTTAGAAAACACAGGCCACTGCATGTAAGTGGCCTGAGACCTTCCAGGCTGACACAGGAGATAACTACTGAATTCAGAAACACCCAGACTTTCTGCCATGGAGAGCAGGTGGCCTATATTGTCTTGGATGATCTTGGGGTGCTGCTTTAGCCCTTTCCTAGTTACTCTGCCATTTTGCACCCCTTAAATATAAATTGCATCCACAAACAATTCACTGGGATTTTGTAATAGTGCCCAAGCTCTGCATCATTTGGGTCTCTCCAACATCACTCTCACCTTACAACAAGGCTGAGACTTTGACACTGCCCTTACAATAGGAAGAATAAAAGAAGGTCATTTTTCTATGTGGAAAAAAGCTATCCAAAGCACAGGATGGGAGAGGGGGAGAAAATAAGGAGCCACATCTACAAGCAAGTTATATTTCAGAAATGGGTAAATAAATGTAGTAAATTGGTTTACTAATTTACTGTAATAGTCTTCTGGCTGTAAATCTTAAGGCCAGATGATTATGGGTACACAGTTTACATTCCAAGACCCAGTTTAGTTTATTCCATAGCTATGATTCTAATCAACAGTCCTATCAAGTAAATATTAAATCATCATGATCATCAATCTGAGAGAACTTGGTGGAAGAGACTGAAATGTTAATGATTAATGACTCAAACAATTGTCCATTTGCAAAAGCAGCAGGTGCTTTGCTGAGGATGTGCAAGGTCACAGCCCAGGAGCAGAGAAGGTGTGCATGAACTTTTGTTTAGGGACAAACTGGGTTTTGAGCCAGATAAGAGGCTGGTAAGATGCAGATCCTGTGATGTGGGATAATACTTTTTATCATGCCAGTGTCCTCTCTTACACAACTGGCTCAGCTGTAAAACCCCTCTGGGGAATTTATCAGGATATTCATCCCTTCTGATGGGGCATAACTGCTCAACTACAATGATGTGAGAGGTCGCTGTCATGTTTTAGAAGGTTCCTTCCTTCCTTCCTTCCTTCCTTCCTTCCTTCCTTCCTTCCTTCCTTCCT
>JANPWX010000257.1:4501123-4576114 GCA_024734555.1 Trochalopteron elliotii | reverse complement strand
ATTGTTCTAAAATAAATCATATATATATATATATATATATAAACCAATCATTCAGTGTTCCTTCACTCTAATCCCCCCCAAGGGATCTACTAACAAGAGCTGCAGTTACCCTCCAGGGACAGGTTGTAACACTTGGTAAATTAGATTTTTTCTTTGAATCAGCTTAATCCATCTGCATAAATGCTGCAGGACTACTAATACTGAAAGAGCCAAAGTGAAGAGTAGCAGCCTGCATGGGGCTTTTACCCTCCACAGGAAGTTCCTCACTGTTATGTCAATGTTAAGTCTGTGGACAGCTTAAGTACCAGTCTTGAGTGGTGCTGCTCTAACCACAAATTATCATTCAATAGGTCCTCCAGGTGGTTTGGTGCCCTTTTTGAAGTGCTGAGCATCTCTCATATTTATCAGATCAGAGCTACTCAGGCAATACTCATCCTGTCAATAAAGAAGGTTTTTTTTTCCTGTGTGGTCAGGCAGCAGAGTAGAACTGGAGAAATCTCAGCAGTTCTCTCCCAGAGCCATGCTGGAGCTGGAAAAACTATATTGGAAATTACTGTATAATTAAAAAAGATAATGACTTTCAAATTAGTTTTTATTAATAGAATTAAACCACATTAAGTCATAAAAGGTGTTCATAAATATGTTAATAAAATGTGTGGTATTAATGAAAAACATTCTGCAGAAACTGAATAATTTAAGAGTTGAATATTACACACTTAATTAAAGTTAAATATTAAAACTATTAATTATCACTGGTAAAATGGGCGTTAACCGTAGGCATCACATTCAGTCAGGTCAACAAACAGCTGTCATTATTAAAAGCACGTAGATAATAAATAAAATTTACTTAGTAAGTGAGGAATTCAGAGCATTTTGACTGTGTATGACATGCTCCTGGAAAGTTGTTTCTGGCAGGCACTGAGGTTCTCACTCTATGAGTGACAGCAGGATCTTAAGCAAACACTTGGTTTGAACTCAGTCACAAAGCTCATGAATAAGTAGTCCTGTTCTGCTTGGGGTAGAAGCTGCAAAAGCAGTTTGGTGTCTCCTCAGCAAACCCTTTTCAGGCTAGGGGCCTTTAGGCAGTGAAGGTGTAGAGCTGACTCTGGAACCACACCTGCTGTCAAGGCTGTTGTAGTATCTGATATCTTTGGAATGCTGAGGCAAATTTATCTGAAAACTCTGTAATGAGATGTTGCTCTTGCTGAACAAAATTCAACCCTCTCTATGGTCATGTTTGTTAAGCATTGGTTGGAGAGTCACAGTTACTTCATATTGTCAAAGTAAAAAACCTACATTTAATTTACTGTGGGTTTTTTTTTGTTTGTTTTGTTTTGTTTTGTTTTGTTTTGTTTTGTTTTTTTCCCCAAGCTGGGAATAAGAAGCTCTGAGAAATCTGACAGAAGCCATGACCTCTGCTAACCTTTCCCTGCAGCTGGGCCACAGAACATCAGCCAGGAGTTGCACCATGGGCTTGTAGACAGGACCTGCAAGTCCCTCTATGGACAGACCTTGCCTTTGCCTTCCTAATGGCTGGATCAAGTTTTGGTGTCACTCTGTGATCATTTAGACTCATCATATTTCTGATGTCAATGTGGAGAGATCATGAGAAGCCTTGTTAATTTAATTAGTCTTGGTCATCACAGAGTCAGGCCACTGGCAAGGCTCTTTGACACAGTGATTGGGTGATGCAGGAATATTCCTGTGTGCCTTCACATTGTTCCCTTTGGTACACAGCTCCCTGTGGCAAGGATACCATCACAGATATGGGGGGAAGCTAACTCTGAGTAAGAGCAAGGTGCAGTGATGCAGTCTTGCTATTAATTGGGTTCTGTGGCAAATGAAAGGGACTGTGAGATGAGCAGCAGGAGAGAGATTTTCTGGGATATTACTCTCCAACAGCAGAAGACTGGACTTAGTCCTGTGGCAAACTGCAGACACACAGGAAGTGTCGCTTAATTCCTATTTTACCTGTTTAACTGGATTACATGAGGAAAGGAAAAACTGATGTGGAGACAGAGGTATGGCTGTGTTCTCTCAGCTCCTGTATTTTGGGTGCTTACCTTCCAGTATTGTCAACTGGATGGAAATACAGGGAGCCATGGAAATAAATGTTAGAAAAAGATTTGTGGGTGGGACTTTCCCCTTCTTTGGGAAGTCTGCTTGCCAGTTTATGTGAACCAAAGCAGGGATAATATTTGTTCATCTGTAGTTTTGCTGTAATTATCTACACTTTACACCATATTAGTAAATCTACTCCAGAATATTATATTAGAATAATTAAGCTTTAATTATAAGAGAACTTGCTCAACAACCTTATTAATAAATCTTTGCTCAGATATGGGGGGACACTGCCAATTTTGGTGTGGATTAGCAAGGTTCTGCCTTAGTAATAATACTGAGAAGTCAACTAGGAATTTTAATCTTTAAAGCACTTCTCAAGCATTAAATAATTAATCCCCAGAACACTCCCATGAGTGTAAGTAAATATTACTATCCCTGTTACACAGATGGGGGAAGTCTGGGTTATGCTATTCAACTAGACTGGCCTGAACCCACCAGGAGTGTAATTGCCAAAGCAGTGTTTAGGACTCGGTAGTTTTATATTTAAAAAGTGAAGAAAAGGTATTGCCTTCCTGGAAGCTCAAAGTCATTGCCACTAAACTGAAAGTCTCATGCCCATCTTTATTTCAAGACAGTGTTTTCTATTTCTATATCAAGGGAAAAAGGTCTGCATATCTACCTTTTGAAATAGAAATAACTATATGCAGCCACTTATACATATACATCCACTGTTATTTAATAGAAGGATGTTCTACTTTTCTGCCAGCTGCTACATATTTATTAAATACTAAAGACATGTTTGTAAATCAGGTTTTAATATTCAATTTTGCCCTTGAATAGTTTTTACCCATAGCAATAAAACATTCTAGAACCTTTGGGAGCCCATATTCAAATTGCCTGATGGTTTTAGACCAATTTTATTAACCAGTATATTGGTTCATTTAGTTAGTTTTTTTTTTTTCTTTTTTACACTCCACAGGTTCCTGAAATTAAGTTGGTATTGCTAGAAATAAGAAGGTGGTATTGGAAATGCAGCAGGAATACGAATGAATGTTTGCAGTTCTACCAAGGTGGTCACAGGCAGAAAGGGCACTTTTCCAAAATGACTATTGATTTTTGCACTTACATCAGATAAATGATATATGGGGTAGTTCAGGTTTCAAATAACACCCAACCTCAGCTCTGGAGATTTATAAAATGAGGATTAAAAAAAGGATGAACTGGATTATCTGATCAGTACTCTGAACAAATAGGAGTATCTGCTTCAAAGTATAGTCCAAGGTGCTTTAGCCATTTATTAGACAAATGTAAAAGCTTCAGACATTCTAATAGAACTAGAAAAATCAGTTTGTAGCAGACTTTAAACTGGAGACTTCTGAAGGATATAACTATATTCAAACAATAACCCCACAATAGAAGCTCCCAATTTTTAATCTATTTTTTTGCAAGTATAAATGCAGTGGTCACTAGTAAGGGCTACCAAACCCATGGTGCAAGGAGGCACAGGCATGTGTCACTTGATCCGGAGGTACCTTTCAAACTACCTGCATCTCTCCTGTGCTATATCTAAGTTCAAGTGAGCCTGCTGATCATCTTCCAGAAACTATTATTTATAAAAAAGGGAACAATTTCTTTGTCCAAGATGGGGTCTTATAACAGGCTGCTCTATGATATTATGGTAGGGCCTCCCCTAAGGCATACTAGAATGGACAATTTATTTGTTCTGCATCAGGAAATCTGACTCCTTGCTCAGTGCTCTAATGAATGGTAGCACAGCCACATTTTTGGTTGGGATAAGCCCCATCAAAACGGGCTTTTTAGGAAAATTCTTCCCCTCTCAACTCTTTCATTAAAAAAACCTGAAATGGAGACATTTTATAACAATCATATTTTTATTTGACATGATACTGCTTTTTTATTAAGGAAGTATTTCCGTTTTGGTGCTGACCAGAACTGAAGTTCTTTTGATTTTCTGGATACATTATACTGAGAAAAAAATTCCGTTGCAACATTTCCTGCCAAATAAATGAGAACCATTCACAGCTGGGTGACTCTGCAAAACTAACTTTAGCTGTATTATAGAGTACTTACATTTCTACTTATTTCAGGAAAAGGACTTATTTCCTGTTTATGTTTTACTATGGGAGGAAAAATAAAAATGGTGTCCAGAAAGTTGAGGTTATAAGTATGTAGAACTTGTGTTTGAACAGCAGTTCATTGAGCTGAACACTGAGACTTCTAAAATGGCCTTAATGCCAGCCTGGATATCTAACCTCTTTGAGCTACGTTAGTGAAAAACAAAACAGAGGAAAGGTGAGAATACAAGGAATGGTGGAATTAACATTTCTCTATGATGCAGAAACCTTGAGGCTCGGAGGTCTCTGATGGTCACATCCACACTTCAAATACATGGGAACATTTCCAAATAGCCTCTAGATGTGTCCAGAATTCTGTGAGCATCACACTTTTAATCTCAAAGGCTGGAAGACATCTCTGGATACCATTCCCTTTCTATTTCCAATCTGCCTACCTCACTGTGTGAGACTGTCCTTATAATTGTAGCAATTGTATTTTGTTGTGCAAAGTCAGCAGCAGACAGAGCTGAATGCATCTGAACACAGCTGTGTATTCTGTGATGACAGCAATCAATAGGAAAATAGAAAAAATGATTTTTTCTTTTCCTTTGCTTTCCAGGTATCATATCTGTGCCCTGACTGTATTACAAATTAGATGTATCTGAACAATCTGTGCAGTTGGATCTGATTCTATGAAGAAAATTGCTTGAAATCAAGAGCGAAGAGCTTTGTGTAAATTCAGCATAACCACAGGTTTAATAAATGAGTATTGCCTTACAGCACATTTCAAAATGTGCTCAATTCTACATTAGTTATTTCTTCAAGAGGCTGCATATAAATATTGTTTGAGATCAGCATCTAACTTCCACCTTCTTATCGTTAATATTTTTGCAAGCCAAGTGCCACAACGAAGAGGAAAATTATGGGTTAAACTCAAAGATTTAAGATTTAAAGGTTTAAGATTTTCTACCTGAGAAGTCATATTCAGAAGATAAAATTTTGTCATGAGAAAACGTGGATATATAGCAGACTTTTGCACTAGCAGCAGTGTAACATGCAAAACTCATTATTTAGGATATTAAAATACATTTGTAGAATGCATAGCTGCTTTGATAATCAGTTATGAACGGCAAGTTGAATACTGTAGAAATTATTAAGTGAGCTAGCATGTAAGAAACAGTTGGAAAATACTCTATTAACAGTTGTGAGAAACAAAATGCATTAGAAAGATAATATACATGCAGAGTTTACAAACCGTGTCTTTAGGGTGGCCCAATAAGTAGAAATATGGGGACCCATGCTTGTCACTTTTCATGCACATGGAGAGACTGGAAGGTACCATTCCTAAAGGAAGGGGAGGAACAGCCTAGGACCAATCATTAGAATTAACAGAACCAGTGACATACAGACATTTTACTATTGTTAGAGCAGAGAATTCTTAGTAAGTTTAGAACAACTGAGTGAAAAGCTTATATGTAACAGGAAAGAAGTATTTCTGTAAAGCTAAGACAAATAAGCATGCTGTAAGTCTACATATTAGTGGATTATTGAAACTACTGTACATATATATTCTGGACATAGATTCACCTGGTCTATGGATATGGAGTACATCTTGAGGTGCTTCCTGAAGGAGTCATAACAAATCAAAAGCAAAGGGTTTAATGCATTTAAGAACTGTGCCAATTTACTTGTATGAAAAATCCTTGTATTGGTATCAACTCTGACATTTTTTGGTTTTTGCTTTTTTTTCTGGGGTAGTGCTGAAGCAGGAGATGAGAGTTTCTTCAAAGCCCTTTAGAAATGAATTACTGCTAAATAGCTTGTTGCTTTTATCTCTTAACCAGCAATTTGCATATACTGAAACTTTAATCTTCCTCCCCTAAACAGCCCAAACTGAATCTAAACTCTAGCTCTGTAAAACCACCTGTGTGTAATGAACCCATGGGATGAGCTGTGTACACAACTTGGCATTGTGTGAAGAAACAGATTCCAAAAATACACAGTGCAACCCCAGGACAGGTCTTCTAATAAAGCCAAACAAAGCAGGGGAAGAGAGAGAAAGGGACCATCATTGTGTAAATTCATAAAGCAACAACCATCACCACACGACACAGATTCCTGGTTCTCCAAACCTCAGTGATTCCAGTTCCCACAGCTCTGTGTATCTGTTAGTATCGCAGTGTGACCCAGAATGCTCAGGGCCAGATTCAGATGTCTGAGACAGGGCAATGGAAAAGTTTTCCAAAATCTCAGTGTAAGTGGGCTGGTGTCTCTAGAAGTTATAACTTCTTGCAGGAGCTCTTAAGCAACTTAAAACTAAGTGAAACTTGAGAGAAACATATCAAACCTAACAGATGATTTTGTAGTCCTGAAAACGGGAAGGGAAACAAATTAGGTTTTTCCAGATGCTCCTTAAAGGTGAAATTCAGTGGTTTTGCTCCGTCTGTACTACCAGACAGAAAGCAACTGGGGCAGGGGGTTATTCCTTGCTGGAGAGATGGAGTCCACCTACAGGTGCTAACCTGCTCAGCCTTCTCCACCTTTACACCTTGTTGGCATTCATTTGATTATAAGACTCATTGCTTTCAGAAACTTCTAGGAACTTATATATATTAACGTACTGTGAGTAATAAGATCTCCAGTCAGAAAAGGCCAGGAGCAGTAAGCCAGAAAAAACAAGCTGCCAGGACTGCTAGGACTGAGGGCGAAACACCACAGGCTGTCCTAGGGAACTTCCTCCAAAGACACCTAGAGAAAAGACTAGTGTTCCCAAAAAAACCTGTAGTTTTCTGGGGCTGATCAATCAGTAGAGACAACTTTTTGCAGAACTCACAGTTGGACAAAGACTGATTTGTCAGCTTTACTTCCTCTTGAACTTTACTATTTTGGGATCTTGTGAACAGTTTTCCCCCATTTTGCTTTTAAGGATGATACTTCATCCCAATGTTTGGCTATGCAAAGTACATGTCCTTCTCATGGTGAATCTATAGCTATGGTTAAGGCCTGAAATACATAACCATCTGTAATGAGGCTCCCACAGTGTGAACAGACAGATTTTTAGAACTGCTGCACACCCAGTAACTCCTGCTGAAGTCAGTAACCCCTTAGGTCGGTGCACACATGGGAAATTAGGCAGCCACTGCAAGAAATGTCTTGATCCATCACTTTACTCAAATTGTTTTTAATGCCGGTGGGAGAAGTGGTCAGCTCTGCAGTGATGACTCTGGGTTTTGTGCCCTGTGACATGAATGAAACCTCACACTCTCTGTAGCCAGACTTCCCAGGCATTAAGTGCTTTCCAGGATCAGGATTCCCAGCAGTACTTCTAGTCTTTCTTCACATTAATATGATTTCTTACTATGACTTGGTTCTCTGGAGAGCTCAGCTGCCAGACTATTTCCAATGAAACATGATGCTGATGTTCTTCGGGTTTGGATGAGCTGTGATAATTCACCTCCCATGGAAGCACAGTTCCTCTGGCTATCCTTATTCTCAGCAAACATGTTCTGATATGCTGGGTGATAAAACACCTGTTTTCAATGCTTCTTTTGTTGCACCCTGCTGTGAAATCAGCTATAGTTTTGAAGCATTAATCATGTCTGAGCTCCTTTGCTTACATTCTGATGGCAGCCTGCCTGCTCCAAGGGGATTTCTGCCTCTGAAATGGTCTGGGATCTTTGGCATTTGTTTTCAAGCAAAATCAACAGCTGGAAGGGAGGTAAATGATGCATTTGCAGCACACTTTATTTCTTACCCTAGGTTTGAACAGTGTTTCAGCTCAGCCAGAATGTTCCAAGATTGGAAATGGACAGATTTCCAGGCAGTATAAACTCACATAACTCATTCAGGAGATTTATTCCCTCGCAGCAGCACATTCTTTGTTTCTTCATTAAGTGCTTTCTTGTTTTCAGTACACATTCTTTTCTTTCACAAATCACTTTCTTATTATTGATGAATTTTCCTTAACACTGCTTTTACTGATGTCAATCGCATCATCATTCAAACACTGACATTTCTTGAACTTTAGTACATACCACCATATTTTGTACTAACAGAAACATTGCACTGGAGTTTAAAACACAAGGAAAATCAAGGAGCTGAAGACTGAAGACAATAATGTGACAGTCTTGGCTGGCTGGTTTAGGTAGCTCTAGGTAAATGTTCTCCTTTTTAGTGCTGTGAATCTGAGTGTTGCTGCTGTTGGAGAGGTCTTTAATCACAGCATTACTAAACCTGACTTGGGAAGTCCCTGACCATTTCACCTGTTGGGACCGAGAGAGAACATCCAGGAGAGGACCCGGGTACACTTGTGCTATTGTTATATTTATCCCATGGCTTCTGCTGCACACCACCATTGCAGTCCCAATGTCAGCTCTGTCCTCCAGCCTTGCATTTTTATACTCAACTAATCCTTATTTCCCACTGATGCTCTCCACAGCTGGACTCTGATGAGTGTAAGAAATATTTCTGACATATACTTGCTTAAAAAAACCCCTGACTACTTCAGTAAAAAGAGCTCCAATTAGTCTTGTTACATCTCAGCTGTGAAATTCTGGTTGAAGGAAGAAGGAGCTACTAAATATTGACTAGTTTTCCTGCTGTCCTCAGGACCACTTTGTCCTCAAGCCTATGGTCATAATCGTCTCTGCATTCAGTTTTGCATTATTTGGAGAAGATGTTTCTGGGGGGTCTCTGACAGATGTTCTTCACAGCACGATCACTTAATCCTGAGATCTGGTCTGCTTGAGATGTGGCCTCCCATTTCAATTTGTTCTGTTTGTTAATTTCTGTTTTTAACTTCCTAGGCAGGCTGCTGTTGGAATTTAGGTGTACCTTCTGTTTGTTTTTAGACTACTTCTTACACCTTTGGGAAATGATCTAGGGAGGACTTTAATTATTTCAGTTAATTTCAACAGGCATCTTCTTATTTTGCTTCCATTCTGCCTCCAGACAGGATACAATTCTAACATTTCTCTGCTTGCACAAAGCACAGATTAAGAACTGCAGATGTGCAGATGTTTTCCTTTGCTGTGATGTTTTCTGCAGCTTGTATGTACACTGCAAAGTAACTCCTGAACACTTTTACTCCCTTTTCAGTGCAGTAGGAAAAAGGGGCTTTCAAGCACAGCTACTTAGTTCTTCTTCTGCATGGAGCTGTAAGCTGGACATGCAGCTTGGTAAATGGTCTGATTAAACAGCACTTCTTAGCAGCAACTTTTATTTCTCAGTTATCTGCATTTTTAAGCAACTAATGCTAAGTATTCCAAATGCCTTCCTAAATGGCAAGCTTGGCTTTGAACAACACTGTGAAGTCACCGTGCTGCTTTCTGTTAGCACTAAAAGCTGGGTCTGGATTTCTAGTGGTTTATAGGTATTTTCTCCTCATCATCTTCTGTGGAAGAGAAGACTTGTGCACATTTTGGAAGATGTGTTTTCCTAAATCAATGATACTTACACTGAAATAATTAAAAAAAAAATTAAAATTTAATTTTTTTTTCATGTTTAAATTTTTTTTTACTGGAATAATGTACAATTTTATAAGATCATATGAATAATGGAAATTTATTTTGGATTTAAGTGCCATTTGGAACTGGGACCATAAGAAATTCAGATTTGGAATGGGTCTAAACTGCAACAGATTCTTTGCTCATCATAGGCTCCTGGACCTACCTTAGATTAAATTGTTTCATGAGGAACCAGAGGACTGCTGGTATATAGTTCTGCTGTTTGAGAAGGATTACTACCACTCTATCAGTCCTGGATGCTTGTTTGTTCTTTTACTAAAAATGATGCACCTCTCCCCATAAAACAGTTTTGGACGTGACCTGAATTTCAGTTGGAGGTCTCTCTGAAAGGATTGAACACTAGTTAAAATTGATATTAAATGTCTTAATATTATTTTATCAAGGACCCTGAAAGCCATTTTGGCTTTGTTTCTACTCACCAGAAGTACAAATCACTAACTTTATTACCAGATGAGTGGGCTATGGCCCATCTTTTCTGCCTTTATTCAGAAGCTCTTGAAAGTTGCAAAAAATGCAGCATACACTGTCCTGAGTATTGGCTTAGCCATAGAATTAGCTCTAGTTTAGAGGAGAAAATAGTGCAATTACCATGTGTATTGACAGCTGGGAAAGAACTGACTTTCAGTGCAGCTGACTTTAAGAGGTATTGAATTTATGTTGGCAACAAAGGCTCACCTGAACCTATGGTTAAGCCTAGTTATTTGAATTTTTATGTGACTGTAATTTCTGATTCTAGGGAATGGGAAAGCATTCTGGAACTTCAAAAGTAAAAGTAAAAAAGTTTAATAGAGTTTTGCACCTCCTAGCATAAAGAAGTTAAGGACTTTTCATTAAAAAAATAGCCCTTTTACTGAGAGATTTAAGGCCCAGAGGTGCACATCATAAAACTTATGTAAATATATGAAATTGTTACACCATAGTATACAGTAAGCCCTGGTTTCAGTTTTTAAAAAAAGCTCTTTGTCTTTGAAATTACCTTTGGATAATTTATTTTTACTTTTTGTCATTTCAGTTATGAAATAAGGTTTCTATATTGTCTAAATGACTCACACTTTTTGAAATACTTAAAAAGTCTCAGAAGTCCCTCTGTGACAAAACATAAGAAGAATGGATCCTGTTTTCGCACCACAATGAGCAAAATCTCATGTTTTAAATTCAGAAATGGCTTCTAATTGATCATCCATGTATTTTGTCAGAGAGAATACAATGGGTGAAGTTGTCAAAGCAAGGAGTTCTTTCTTGATAATGCTCAGAGTTTCAACCTGAGCCACTCAATTACATGGCAACAAGATCATCTGCTGTGACTCAAAATGTGCAGAGAAGTACCAACAAGGAAGAAATTCCAATAAAGGAAGCAAAGGAGAGTTTATAGGCAAATCAGCAACTCCTAGCACACTCAGAGATGTCCCCTAGGAGGTTTGTAGTGCTTCCTCCAATGCACATCTTAAAAGCCACTGCCTGTGCAGGAGGGCAGTAGATGACAGCGATGTACACACATGTGAGTAAGTACACCTCTACACAGGTAAGCAGTTAAGCCTATACTTAATGTGCTCCAGTAAATTACAATATATAAATATCTGCAACTGCTACTTAATTCAAAAGCAATATATAATTAATTTATATAGAGTTATGCACATATAAAAATGTAAAGATGAAAACCCACCATATTCTGGGACCTGGCCTGTTCCACGTTTCAACAACAGTCGCACTCTCCTGCCACCAGACTTGATTAGCTCTATTGCTCTGGCATGTGTCATGTCCCTTGTGCTTTCTCCATTGATTTCAATTATGTGATCTCCTACCTGTCAGGTAAGAAGAATATTGAGTCAGACAGAATTGCAGTAAAAGGAGCGTTTCAGGAAGAGACATATTCAATGGATCACAGGTTACTTGAATGACAGACAGACACATCAAGATAAATTTGTTCCTGTCTACCTGAGGAATATTACTGGCAGATCAAATAACCTCCAAAGTGGATTCTGAATATGGTATATCAAATGCTGCTTGTCTTCTGCTGAAATCAGTGTAATGCTTTTGCAGCTTTCCTCACATCTTCTGCATGTGAGAGGCTTTGTTGAATTGCTTGATATGGTGTAATCATTGGACCATTATCTGTGCTACTCTTGTAACATGTAGTGTTGTGTGAACCTGAGAAGAACTTTGTTGCACTCGCTGTTTCACAGAGAAAAGAGAGGTCAAAGCACAAATATAAACTTCCATAATTTGAATTTCCAAATCTTGGTAGTAAAGTTTCACACCAAATGCAGAGTAGTTATGAAGCACGCTATTAACAAAGAAAGGTTAGTGCTATGACACAGGACAAGCAGATTTGCTGGAGCTCAAAGAGCATGCTTTGAACTATTTACCACAGGAGCTTTTTGCTGGGAGTAAGCACAGCCTGTGGCTGAACTGTCTAGTTAGAGCAGCTGACTCCAGGGTTCTGATTATGGATTTCTGCCACTCATCTCCTGGCCAGATTTCCAGTCAGAGTTGGCTTCATTATTATTGCTCTGCTCTATTTCTACAGGAGTTAAACATGGCACTGATGTCTGCATATCCCATCCACTCCAATTTCCCTGGCTTTGCCTCCAGCCTGCATGTTTTGATGTTGGCTGGCTTTCCATGCTGGAAACCTTCTCCCTCAGCAGGGGAGCAGTTGCCTTCTGCTGTGCCTGGTCAGTGCAGCAGAGAGCACATGTAGGGAGCAACATGGCACAGCCTGCTGTGCTACTCCTTTGTGAGAGCCTTGAACAAGCAACACACTGAGGTGACATGTGAGCCTCGTGTTAGCAGCACCACAGCCTTTGGAATTTGTGTCTTGCAGAAGCCTCCCAGCCCCCTTGGAAGGGCAAACCTTAGTGAAACCCAGAGGGAGGGATGATGTCCTGGTGCTGGTAGAGGTACAGGTCCAGGTGATGGGCAGCCAAGAGTAGGGCATGAGGGTGTCATTTGAGTGGGTCAGCACACTCATTTGTCAGTGCCAGAGGAACACATCCCTTCCAGCAGGATCTTACCTGCCTCAGTGAGCACCTACAGCTTCCTCACAGTGTGTTTTCACTACACTAAAGCAACAATGCTTCCACATCCTAGAGAGGAGATTATATAGACTTCAAGGTGATGCACACTTTATTTCCCTCTTACAAGACTGTCTTAACAAAACCAGCTCTTAGCTAGCCTTGGACATGGAAATATTTTCTATTTTATGTTTTCTTTGCTACAGTTGTGTTTCTGTCAGCTAAAAGTGTAATCCTTCAGAGGTTTTCCTTCTTTCCTGAGTTTGAAATATAGTATTTACCAAATAAATGTGCACAATGTGAAATGTCAACACAACTCCTAGCATCAAAGAAAACTTAAAAGGATGTCAAGAAGTTATTTAGTCCTTACTTTTGCTCAGAGACAGAAAGAATGCTAGTAGTAGTACTATGGCAGTGTTTCTTAATAGGAATTAACAGAATTCATACTTTGCATACAGGATCCTGAGAGGATGCAGCTTGTATTGACAATCTATGCTGGTACTTTGTGTAACTAAAAAGCCATTGATCCAAATAAAACCTATTAGCATTGCTATTGCACTTTGTAAATGCTGCAGAATTAACAGTGAGGGAAAAATATCAAAATTACTTTGTGCAGGATTATTTTTGCAGTGCAAGTTTCTTTCTCAGCTGATTTTCTCTCTTATAAAGAATGCATTTGGTTGTACCATGCAGAAATATTTTAAATATTTCTGAGAGCCTTCAGGTCACACTGACACACAACAGAGGTGCTCTGTGGATCATGGTGAGATCTCCCTCAGGTCTGGCTATACAGGGCTCCCTGCATTCCCCTGACTTTCGGAGAATGCAGTTGGTGCACACACTTGGACCAAAAAGGGAAAATCTGTGTTACCACTCCTGTAACACAGACAGAAGACAGATTTGTAGTAAGCCCACAAGGATATCAGCCAGGCCAAATACAGACAAAATTCAATGAGTTTGGGAAAACCTGTTTCTAAATGTCATGAAGCAATTAAACCCTACAGAAATCCTGTAAAAGTAAAGTCAGATTTTCAGAAGGCTTGAGGACAGTTCTTTTTTTTGTGCTACATTGCCTGGGTAGACCATATTTTGCAGAAGGTATTTAAAATGTTCTTGTTAGCGTGTCTTGAGAGAAGTGCCAGATTATATCAAATGAAAGAGGTGTTTTTAACACTCCTTGATGAATAGCTTTTAAAATTAGTACTGAAAGCTGCATAGAGAATGTACAGTCCTTCAAATAAAATCCTCTGCACTCCAGAGCAGAAAGACAGAAAGATTTTAATACAGTTTAATATGTAAAAAGGTTAAGTTAATGTCACATTTTTCCCTTGCTGTTTGCCTTCCTTCTGTTTTCATTGGTCACTATGCAGGGACTATCTTGTATTGATGTAACCTTTCCTGTATTTCTGTGAATTTGAATTTTTTTCTCTGTAGGCAGCACGTAGCTCATTTGGTATTTTCTTTCATTATAAAATATTGCAGTTGATTTGATATTTCTTTTTCTTATAAAATATATGCAAATAACTTGACAAAAGCTTAAAAAAAAAGGTTAGTATCTTGGTTATGTGACTGAAGGAGGGGAGAGAAACAAGTTTGCAAAAATTGTTGTAGAAATTCTGATGTAGAAATCTACATCAGAAAGGGTGAGACCAGGGGTATAATGAATAGTTGCAGGAGCAGTGGGTTAATTGTGTTCCTTGCTTTTGTGTCTTGTGGATGACTGATGTACAGCTGAATTATACTGCCTTTGCAGCACAAGCCCAGCTCTGATTAGATGAGAAAAAAACAAGGAAGAGAAAAGTTGTCAACACTCTTACCTCGAGAAAAGCTTCAATTAGACTTTACACTCATATCTGGGAACTCATACAAAAGAGAAAACCTTGGTTGAGGAGTGGTTCCCCATGTGTCAGTAAGGTACAATTCCTGTTTTTTTCCTGCAGTTAAACCTTGATAACCTCTCTTCCTTTTCCTCTGTGATGTAGATTTTCTTATGGCTGATATGGGAGGAAATCCTGACATATGTTTTCTCTTTGTCCAGGCATTCAAATATGCTTTTTCCCTCAACTTTTCTATTGTGAAATAAATTTTTAGGTTTGTGGAGCTATTTCTGTCTTTTCTAAATCCAGTGATATTTTAAGAGGATCTCAGATATACCCACATATTGAAAATAAACCAAGGTGAGGCCAGAGGTAATTGCAAGCATAAAATCAGTGTCTGTTATGTGGGACCCTCATTTCTGTTTTTAGGATCAAAAGTTGACTCCTGCAGTTTACACCACACAGCATTTCTTTACACTTCTCTTCTGGATCCTTCCATGTCTGTTCACAGTGTCCAGACTGGAGATATTGTGAAGGTGGGGGATAGGCAGAACAGATCAAAATTATAACATTCTTGCCACATTTACTAATAATGTTCACAGAACAAATTCTTTGCCTTTTTGTAACACGTCAGATTTGCAACTCATGGTCAGTTTGGATTCTGAGCATTTATCTCACATTTTACATTGTACATCCGACTTCTCTGCCCTAAACTGAGCACTGTGCACCTCAGTGATTTTTATCAGATTAACTGCTTTAGTACAAAATTTTTATTTTGAAACAGTCTGTTTCTCAAAGTCTTTTTAAACTTCCTATGAATAGTGACATACTGGCATAAGCAAATTTTATTTTATAATTTATCAGTAGGTCTCCAATTATTAATGGAATATTGAACTGAGTTGCTTTCATCCCAGATGCCTCAGAACCACACTTGTAATTACTATTAAGGAGCAAATCATTCAGAGCAGCCTTTGAGAGGAATAATTGTCAGTAACCATGTTAAAAGAGATTCCACCTAGAGCCTTTTTCCTCAGCCTTTTTATGTGAATTTCATAGAATGTGTTGAAAGGTGAAAGGAAGATTGTACATTCTCCTCCCCCTTCTTCCAAGTAGAAATAAGAATGAAAATCAGACATGGGAAAGGAAAATTAGACTGGTGTGACAAGATTTGCTTTCCACAATTCACATGTCGGTGAACTTTCTCAGCTTTTTGATAACTTGTCACAGATTATTTCTGAGTACAAAAGTTTAAAGAAATTTTCTTTATTTGACTTTAAAAATAAGGCATATGTTTTGCTTTCTCTTGTGTAACTTTCTTGTCCTCCATGAATTCTTAGACATTATTACAAATACTCTACACATTCACCTTAGCCATTGAGCATACATGAACACCAGCAAGTTCTGCAAACTTGAATCTAAGCATGCTTTAAGCAGTTTTCTCTTTATTCTGATTTATACTAATTTATCTTTGTTTATGTTTCTTCTGAACATCTCAATGGAGACTGATACAAAAAAAACAATGAATATTTCAGCCATCTCCTCATTCTCATCAGGCAGTAGACTTCTTTTTTTCCAGTTCTACATGTTTATTTAAATACGTGAAACAGACAGATGTACCCTTTCCCAGTCCCAACAGGCAAACCCCGATTGTGGGACAGGCCCCAGACTGGCATCAGCTCTGGTTTTTAACCTTCCTGGCAGTCTTCAGCAAAGACTATGTCTTGGGTTATGTAACCAAAAAAAAATGTTTATTCTATTCCATCTGTTGAAACCTGGTTGGGGAGGTGTTTTTTCTTTATCTGTTGTAACTCCAGGAGGGAGGGGGCGGCTTCCTTTCTGATAACAATCCAGCTGTTAAAACCAGGTGGGACATTGTTTCTTACCTCTGTTCACCCTCCCAGGGGACATCTTCTGTAATGGGCCATTAAAGCTCATCACTCCAGTGCCTCCTACTACCTCCATGGGCATATCTTTTGTTAATGGGCCATTAAAGCTCACCAATGACATGACACATTGCATCATCCCACTGTGAATTCCTCTACCCAGGGAGGAAGAGCCAAACCATTTCCACCTAGATAAAAAGGAGCTACAATTGTCACCAGACCTCCAGTGTTCCCATGGGACTCCCAAAGGAAGACTGGACCCATCTCAGGACCCTTTTCTCTATGGGACCATCTCTACATCCAACAGGACCACATCTGCCACTCCAGGAGGGCTTACTTTTGGACTGTTTCCAACACTCTGACCAACAGGGTGTCACGTTGCATTCTGACTCTGTCAGTGGTCTTTTGTATTGTATTTATTTTATTTTACTACTTTTTTTTCCCCTTCCTATTAAATTGTATTTCTGACTTGGAGTCTCTCACTGGTTTTGCTTTCAAACCAATACAACTACAAAGCAGAAGTGATCTACCTCTTTGTCCTCCAGATGTTCTCAGCAATTTAAGGGTGAAGCATATTGGGAAGACAACCTGGGAAGCTTGTCTGGCTGCTGCCTGAGCTGTATTTATTCTGAGGAAATGTGCTCTTTGCAGCTATGAATCTGGAAATTTTATACATGTTGATTTTGCGTTGTGTTTCTTTCTTCCTGAAGAATATGACCTTTGCTGAATTTTCATGCTCTTTAGGATAAATACCTACCCAAACTCACTGTTCTCCTACTAACCCAATGCCACTTGGTAAGCAGAACACTTCTCTATTATATTCTTACAATGTGCAAGCACAAAGTAAACACTTAAAGCTTCACCCCCTTATTGCTCTGAAATTTGAATATTAATGATTTAAATGTAATTTTGAAAGCAGTTTGTGTGTATGGAAAGTGTTTCTTTAAAAAATCTGTTTCAGTTCAAGTTAATTCAGACGCTCCATCCATGTGTAAGAACAACTGAGCTATAAAATTGGGCAACATGTTTTCTGGCAATAATGAGAAGATAATATTCCTAAGGAATGTTTAAGCGACATCACTATTGATAGGTTAATTAGAAAGAAAATTGTAAAGCTTCTCCAAATCATTAGAATAAAGTGCCTTAAGTACATGTGGGTTTATCTGCAGAGCCTTTGTTCTGGCCATATTTTAAAGCAATTATTACTGGTCTTGTTAAAAAAAAGCCGACCATACACACAAACAGAGTTTCAGGAACAGGGTGAACCAGCAGGGAAACACATATAGCTTTAATGTAGTAAAGAGGTTTTTCCTTGCTTGAGTGTGCTCTTAAACTATGGATGAGAGCCTTTTGTATGTTTGCCTCCGTTGGCACGTAAGGAACGGTCTCTAAGCAGGTATATGGTTCCCAGTTGCATGAAATTAAATTAATTGTGTATGCACATTTTCAGTCTATGTTAAATCTAATGATAAAAGCAGCCTCAAATGATTTGTGTGGAGGGCATGGCTATCTGTCATTTTATTAATGCATTTTATAATTAAACCTCAGGAAAGAGACTAATCACATTTAATTATTTTTATATGGGCATTCTATTTTTATAAATAAAACACTTTTTACATGTTATTTGTTGAGGTTGTTATTGTCAATTGGTCCATAAGGCTGAAAATTTCTCTGTATTTAGAGACCAACAGGCAACTCTAGGGTACCTATTTTGGTGAATTTCCAAGTACTGTCAAGCTCTAGTATCATTGCCTGGAGTTAGGCACAGGCTGGATATGTGCTGTGCAAATTTCCTCCCAGCAGAGAATCTGTACTGCCTGGAAATCCCAGGTGTAATATGTAGCCTGAGCAAAGCTATGGGGTTTTGGTAATCGTGGACTCTCTCCAGTGCATTTTAGGTATGTGAGCTTGGATGTCTCAGCAGGAGACATGGTATTTCTCTTTGAGGGAATTACAATAACATGTCCCATGCTACTTTTGAACCAACCACATAAAAGTTTGGAGTGAAAAAGTCTTTTTTTCTGTGGCCAACCAGGTATTTAAGCAGCTGTGGCTTCTTACTCCTGGAAATGCCAGGCCCTGTGTTCCCACAGAGAGGGAGTGTTGACTCCTGCCCAAAAGAAGGGGGAAAGAGGGGACATAGGACATGGTGCAGAGTAAGAAAAGGCCTTCACACCACTCCTCAGCGGGAGCTCTAGCTTTTTTCTTTTCACTTTTTCACCTTTTCCTGAGAGAGAGAGAAAGAGTAGTGCTATTTGAGAAAGAGAGCTTTAAAGAGGAAAATGTGCATACCTGATTGTCTGCAAAGAATGGTGAGTGCAAGAGGGAAAAATGGAGTTTGCAGTCATGAGGGCCGAAAAGACAATAAAGTAGATTTCTGGTACTACAGTGCACTTGATGCCTTTCACAACACTGCTGCAAAATAATCCATGTATGTGTGAAATAAAGCTGTCAAAGATAAATGGAAAATGCATAGTCCTACTGTATTTGATACACTATCACTTTTTAAAAACAGAGGTGGGATAACTCATTGCAGCATAATGTAATATTAATAACATATAGTTCACCAATACAATCAGGGATGGGAACCAACAGAGACTATGAAAAGGAAGAAAATTTTCTGGTATCTTCTTGATGGTCTCAGGCAGTTCTCATCAGGCAAAAGCAAAGCAAATTCAAGATATGACAAGCTGATTTTATAGATCTTACAGAGAAACCTCAGCATGGAGATGCCACCATCCAAAGTTGCATCCATGCAACAAAAGAGAAAAGAACATAAACTCTGACAAGATAAAGGTGAAACCACAAAAAGATTTTGAGGAGGAAAAATGCTGAAATGTAAGATCTAAGAAGATATTTTCAAGCATACCAGAGGCATGGAGTCTGGCAGATCTCAAAAGACAGTATGGGCACAAGTAGAAAAGACTGCAGAAAACTGATTAATTCTTTGCATCAATGTTCACTGAAGAGGAGGGCAGCAAAACTCCTGCAGAGGGTCTGCTCACTGCAGGGTTGAGTGAGGGACTGACTCCAACAGCAGGGTCAGTGGCAAAGATTTTATAACAGCCTGATGAAACGGATAGTGAGAAACCACCAGAAGCAGATGACTTTTATCCTCAGTTCTAAAGGAATTTGGATATGAAGCTGTTCAACTAGTAGCTATAGGATATAATCTACTGCTTAAATCAGTAAATTGCTGAATTTCAAAGGAATGGGAAGTGGCAAGTGTGACACCAGTCTTTAAGAACGGTCTTGGAAAGTAACCAAGCGAGTCTCATGTTCAATTGAGCAGATGGAAGGAAGCAATAAGGATGGTGAGGCTTAGCTGGCACATGGATAATGATGATATAGTGGGAAAGGGTCACTGTGGCTATTGTAGAGGGAAGCCATTCCTCACAGATCTATTGCAGGTCACTGGAGCTCTCAATGACTATATAGATTAATGTGATCTGGTTAGTATACTGACATTTTCAGAAAGCTTGTAATAGTAAAGTCTCCAGTAGAGGCTGTGCTGTGGGATGAAAAAGAATAGGGTCTTCTAGGCAGGAGATTAAATTCCAGGGAAAAAATGCTTTAAATAAGTGGTCAATTTTCACCATCAAAAGACTTTACCACAGTGATTATTCTGCTCAGCATACTTGCAAATGGTGTGGGGAAGAGCTGATAGGATTTGCAGACAGCACATTACCATGCAGTATTGTCATATCTAAACTTAAAAGCTCTAAAAAAAGATAGCACAAACCTGTGTGCTAAAGCAGCATGTGAAATCCAGTAGTGCTGAGTGCTAAGCACCAAGTATAGTACATGCAGAAAACTACCTACTCCATCACTCTAAGTCACCCATCACCCCTGAAAAAACAGATCCCACAGTCCTTGTGCTTAGCTCACTAAGATGAAAATGTCAGCACAGCCAAAAACCCAAACAGAATACTAACTATTAGGGGGAAAATGTAGAATAAAGGAGAAGCCATCGCTGTGTCATTTAGGAGCACCAATACCCTGAAAACTGCAAATTGTTCTGGTGCTTCCACCTCCAAATGAATGTGATACACTGAGAAATGGTTTGAAGGAGGCCAATGAGGCTGGCCAGGGGTAAAGATCAGTTCCCTTTTGATGCAAGATAAAATACATTGGTAAGGCTCAGTGAGAAGAAAGTGGATATGGTATAGATCAATACAATAAAGAATGATACGGAGAATGATGAAGTAAGGTTATTATATTATAACTCCAAACAAAAAAAAAAAGGTTTTTTTTCAAACAATTCAGGCACTTAGACCTGGAATCCAATGACACATTATATCTGGAATGTCATGAGTATAGGTACATGAGTACCTTCAAATAAATGGTTAAAACAATAGTCCTGGGTCCTAGCATAGAAAAGTCTATAAACTTCTGACTGTCAGGGTCTTGGATGTTATATGCAGTGAAGAATCATTTCATACTTGTTCTACATTCCTTTTCTAAGCATCCTTTACTTGTCCTTGTTGGAATGAGGATACTAGGCTGGTGGGCCATAGCAATGGGCCTCATATCTATCCTCTTACCTTGATGACCTCTCGCAGTTTCCACTTGTCATGATTTGGGAAAACACAGAAGAGAAGCTGATGCCTATGTCACTTCTGTTGCTGAACAAAGTGTTTTAGTTAACAGAACAGCACCATGTGGTGTGGTCATTTTTTTTTCTAACACTTGATTCTTGATTTTAAGTTAGGGTTAATTAATTTTTTAGACCTGAAAACCTTCATAAATATTCCATAAACCCCAGATTTAAGTATGATGCCTGCTTGCCAACTATTTTAGTCTTAAAATTTAATACTAAACCATTTTTATCAAGATTATTAACTTGGATTTTTTTTCACAGCTGACTTGAAAGATTTTGCTGCTAGGCATAGAGTTAGAAGTATGCTTTGAATGTGCCAAACTGGATACAATTTTGCAAGAAGGATGTTAATTAAGTGTGTGAGAGGAATGCTTCTTACCTTTCTGCAAACAAATTCTAAAAAACACACACAGATTTTTTGAGAAATGCTGAGTAATAGTTAGCCTACAGTTAATTTGCTCTTGATTTATTAAACTTTTATACTGTCAAAATACATTCAGGATCCTCGAGGGCCTCGGTTTGCATTTCTTTGTTGTGCAGACAGTAGAATGTTGATCAGCTTTATGTCTGCATGTCAATATACTCTTCCTTGAGTTCTGCCAATTACACTTACCAGCACTGAGCTCCTCTTGCCACAGGCTGGCATCCAGCTCATATGCCTGAGTATCCCAGCTGAATTCTCTGAGTTCAGATCAATCACACCTAGACTCACTACAAGTGAGGCTGGACAGTGATGTATGTAGTAGGGAATTGGAGTGTGAGTTAGATTACCCCAAAGGGACACGCAATTCGGTGGGAATACCTAACATCTTCCTGTACTGTTCAGATGGATCACAAATCACAGAATAAATGGATGGGACTAAGAATGTCTTTGTCTTTTTGTTCCATTGCAATGACAGTGTTGACATTCACTGAATGCTTATTATGAAGGTAAGATTTATACTACTGCATAAAGTAAGCCAGGTATGCTGCAGGTTTTAAGAGTAAGTGCTACTCAGGTAGAAAAGATGGGCTACTTAACTGGCATGAATCACTCTGTGGGCATTTGTCTTCCAGATATGTGCACAAAACCTTAGTCGAACTGCTGGCGGAGGAGCACCGTAAGCTCCTGGAGTGTACTTCTGGCCCCAGTGTGTGGGATTATTCCAAATATTATTTACTTTTCAGTGGAGCTTCTGACAGCCTTCTCAAGCCCTCACTCATGTTAAGGGTTCAGCAGCTGAATCCCTACTGTGCCAGCACACCACGTGGAGAACACTTTTCTGGCTCTTAGGACCTATCAATGCTCCTCCTACGTTTGTGTTTGCTGTGATTAGAGTAAACTTGCAAAGAGGCTTCCCAGCAGCAATATCCACTTTCCTCCAATATTCTGAACATGAGACTTCACTGCTTTTTAGGACCTGGAGAACCTGAGGATTTTCCTGAGTCACTCAGCAGTATGTCAGTCTTGTACTTTCTTTTCAATCTAAAATAGGATTCCACAGTATGCTGTATCAGAAATTACAGATTAAACTGGAAAATCTTTCATTCATTTTTGGATACTGGGATTGCCTTAAATGTTTGTAAAAACTCATGACTGATCAAGCTATTCCTGCATTCTTCTTATTTCCTTGCCGCACTTTCTTGATTGGATAAAGAAATGTCAGTATGTCACCTACTCTCTTTACTGTGTGACAACTGTTTCTCTCTAATTTTAATGCTTTTTGCTCTAATCACCCTCAAGCTGAGCTGAGCTACTTCTTGCTAACTGTGCTTACTGATTGCAACCTTAGGTGTTTTCCACTGCAGACTGTAGGAAATCATCCTTTAATGTGGGACTAATCACTGACAGAGCAACCCAAATAGATGCTCTGTTGTTCTTCATTAACAGGAAATCTCAGAGAGGCTCTACACAAGTGAGGAGTCAGTGCAGACTGTGGGGTCTGCATGGCAAAGTGTTTTCAAGGATTTCCATTTACTGTAGAGTAAGAAATTGTTCATTCTTCCTTTTAAGCTTTGATTTGATTTGATTTGATTTGATTTGATTTGATTTGATGGTCACTGACAGGAAACAATCAGTCCTGTTGATGATCAGTGTTTTTTCATATTTACCCACCTTCCACATTCCTTTAGCAACAGGACTACAAACAGCTGAGATAACCCTGCAAAGACTTTGCTCTGAATGGACTGAAGAAATACAACAATAATGCATGGAGACCAGAATCACAAATGTTAGAAGGTTCCTAAGTATGAAACTACAGGAACTGCATGTGGTTTCTGGTACAAAATAGGGTTGTGCAATAGGAATCTAACAAAATGTAGTCCAGGTATTTCTGTTGGATTTTGTCATCTCTGACATGGAAGACAACAGCAACTGAAAAATAATTTAAAAAAAGAATGAGGATATTTTGCACATGTTAATATGGACTTGAAAAAAGCATCTATGGAAGCTGTATTACATCCAAACTTCAGAAAGGGAACGATCCCTTACTTGGTGGAAACAGATGACTGATCTGCTAGGAACCGAAAAATCAAGGACTGCAAAAAAGGGACACAGTGATTTAGTGACTAGATGAACACCAAGCTAAATGTGTGCAATACCTAGCAATAAAGAAAGGTGAAATGGAAACAACACCATGATGAAACAAGACAGAGACTTCTGTTTTGCATGGCATAAAAGACTTTCCAAACACTGTAGGGTCCTAATTAACTGACTATCTATTCACTGAACCCAGAACAACTTAAGTGATTTCAGGATGCCCTGACTTGAGATGTTTGGAAATGTCATATTCCAAATTCATTTATGTTACCTTGTTAAACTCCACAGCTGGGCAGGATTTAGAGAGCCCAGATGCCAACATCCCACCTGATCCTTTGAGAAGCCTGAAGAATCTTAATGGAAACAAATTTATTCTGTGAGACATAGTTAGCTGTAGCCAACTATTACATGCTACCATACTGTTTAGAAACCTGGACTAAAAGCTTTTCAAAGGGGACTGAAAGTTATTTCTCCTATGGCTCAGATTGAGTTTGATAGGAGTTCAGTAAATTTTTTGAAAATATGATTAAGGACACATACAAGGAGGAAAATGTTGGTTTTGAATGTTCATACATCAGCTGAATGCTCATACATGGGTTTTGACAGCAGTTTTAAATATAATATTTATATCCTCCATGATCTGAAACTTTAGTTCTGTTTCCTTCCAAATAAGAGACAGACTCCCTCTTTCTGCCTGCCTTTTTTGACCCTTGGCTCTTGAACACCCAACTCTCCCCTTTTGCTAGGAATAATTCTTGGTGTGGGTGGATGAAGGTTTCTGAATAACCACAAATAAGGTTGGTGTGAACATTATTATTATTATTATTATTATTATGGGAAATTATTAAATACACAAACTGTGCTGGTTTGCAGATTGCCATGAACCTGACCACACCATGGACTGGTTACTGGTGTGAGCATCACTGCACGGCTCATTCAGCAAGCTGGAACAACCAAGCAAGGCCATGCAGATTCTTATGCCACAACACAGAAGCTCATAATTGACACTAGAGGAGTCTCCTGTCCACTGTGCCTGTTTTTATCTCCAGCTGTGTACAACTGAAACAAAAAAAGGGATGCAAACCACAGAAATGCAACAAACAGAAAAAAAGACTGAAGAGTCAAAGCAGAACTGTATAGCATAAAAGATACATAAATTCTGCTGTGCCTGGATTTCAGATGTCAGTCCTGCCAAAATATAAGAAAAGTAAACAATAAAATAAGAAAAATAATGTTGCATAAGGAGATATGAGGAAGCTGGAGACAGGGCTAAATAGTACATGAGGACTGAGAAAAATGAGTTGACAAGACAATGAAACTAGGCATGTCAGAGATGAGATGTATGGCTTTTGTGGAAGATGTAAAAAAAAGGATGTAGCTCACAAAGTGACAAAATGACACAGATGTACACTGTCTATAAAAAAGCACATTTCACCCTCATTCTTCAAGAATTTCATGTTATTCTGGACCTTTGCAGCCCTCAGCCACAGGCTCTTTGTTTGACACTGATTTCAATAAACATGCTGGCTGCTGGAGATATCATTCAAGGCAATAAGAGATCTGTTGACCATATCTCATGTCTAACAAACACTACAACCATGCCTAACAATTCCCCTGAGAGCAGTAAGGAACTTACCCTTTCCTTCTAAGACAGGAAGGGATAGAAATCTGCAAACAGAGTTCTGCCAATCATTGTCCTCAGCATGAGGCAAGAATAAAATATAAGTTAGCACGAGCCTTATCTAAATAGACCTGTAAATTGTTTCCAGTAGTGTCTGTATCTTCAAAGGCTGTGGGGACTGTGCTCCTCATTGTCTGTGTTATGTCCCTTGTCTCTGGTGACAGATTCAACTCAATATGACTGTCACTGACTGTGTGTGCCATGCTCTTGTCCTACTCTGAGACTGGGCCTTGCAGCTCTAGTCTTAATATTGCCATCACCAACTAGTTTCAGTGTTTTTACTTGTTAGGATTGCTTGAGAAATGGAATGCTGACAAGCTGAGATGTCTGCCATTCTGGGAAAAGATAACAAAGACACTAATAGTTCTCTGATTTTTTTAATCGTTATTTTAATACATCCTTGTCCTATGGAGCACAGACACAGATAGGTTTTTCACAATTCACCATTGTAGCTTGCTCTCTGCTCAGCTGTCAGAATTAAGTATTTACATATATTAAATACATTTCATATATCTAAATAAAATACACTGCCAGTATTTAATTCCAGCGTAGTCATGAGGTTCTCCCTTACAGTAGTCTCCTGTGAGAAGCTGCCATATATCTTAGCCATAAATTGCAGTAAAATCTTGCCACAGTTAATTGTGGTGTATGACCTGACATATGATTTTATATGAAGCTGCACTTATGGCTGTGGTTCTGCAATGCTGGTTGAGAATAGTTTAACAACCACATGGGCAGAGGATGCATGCAAAGAATCAGCTTCCTTTAGAGCTCTGGGTTCTTTGATGGGCATTTCCTTCCCATGTTTGGTGATAAATGAATCCAAGTAAATTAAGATATACGCTTGGACTTTTTGCAGTCTATGGGCTCAAATAAAAATCTCAGTGCATGTGAAGGTGTCATGACTAAGTGCGACAAGACCATGAAAGTTTTAAACCTTTTAAGGGTTTAATTTATTTAAGGGAATAATTTGTTGAACCTCAAGACTTAATGCAGTGTCTATCTAGGCTGGCAGAATGGGATCCCTGAATAGAAGAGCAATAGGATCTGAAAACTGATGAACTCTGTATGACATCAACTCACTGCTCTTCCACTTTTCCAGTTCCCAGAACAATTGTGCAGAAAATCCAGTTAGAAAGCTTCACCTGTCATGAAGTGCAATTAAAGATTATTTTAGATCTTGTAATCCTAAAATGGGGTGTTCCTTGGTGCATTTGTTTCCAATAAAAACACAACGGGCTCAGCATGCCATCTCCAGTGGGAAGGGAGACAAGAATAATAATCCAGTTTTGATTGGAAATGGTGATGTGATAATGAACTTCACAAAATCTTTTTCCTACTTACATCAATATTTACAAATCCAGACAATTTTGGCAGGGCCAGTGGAAGTACTTCTTTGGCTTATTCTGTGAGTCTGTTCTCTGTCTGCTCACATGTCTCACTGAAGTTCACAAAAGCCTGAAGATCAAACTGAAATTTTCATACGGATGTCCTGATTTTGATGTCATTTTCTTCATCTTATCATTCCTTTCTTGTTCAATTTCTCTTTGCTATCATGGGCATATTGCACTCCTTCCATACTTACCTTCCTCAGTAATGGATCTACTTTTTTTTCTTTTACAAGAGATAGTTCCATTCCAGTTCTTTACTTACATCTGTTTTCCTAAAACCATAGCTTTTACTATAATATACTCTATCTGTAATGCCTAACACTTTCACATTGTATTTAGACCTTAGCATCTTTTGAATGTGTGGTGGTGGACTCCCAGATTTTTTGAACACATGCCCAAGTGGAATATAGCTGTTGGGACTCATTCCATCACTGTGGTTTTGCAGTGCCCACTAACAGAGTAAACATACAGACTTTGACTTCCCTACCCAGAGCTATCTTCGGTTTGAGATTTCATTTCTTCAATTATACAATTTTATAAAACCACTAGTATAGCTTTAGCTCTATTACTTTAAGGTAATTATTTCATTTATTTCTGTAAAATAGGGAGCTTTATATCAATATGAATCAGTTTCTATCAGGGCTTTTTCTGGCTATACATAGATTGAAAATAAAATGTTATTTGTGAATATGTTTGCTTATTACATCTAAGTGCTCTACAGGTAGCATGCTTCATTATATGATCTGATTTTGGTTACAACTTAGCTGGTTTTGTTTTTCTTTTCTTGGTTTCATGAGTGGGAATAGGGCTGGAGTTACGTGCATTATTTCTTTTTATAAGCATGATCTGCACCTTGTGTTATCTGCTTCAATGTCTCTCTGTAAAGCTTCAGTTAAATTAAAGAAGTCTGTTCAAGGAGGAGGAAACAGCAAGAAAAACAACAATGGAGACCAGAAGGCCATCAGAAGAACTCTTATCTGGAAAGTGTTCCAATAAGATCCTGCCACAAAAGCATGGTTTGCTATCCCCAGTGCTGAAAGCCTAGGATCAGAAAATCATGTCTTTAACAACAATGGTATCTAAAGCAAGAAGCACTGCCCTGATTTTTGCATGTTTTGCTGTAGAGATGCACCTGTGAAACAGAGAGATACAGACATGCAACAACCAGCCAAGAAGTGTGAATGAACTTGCCTTGTTAACAGCTGATGTAAACTTAGGAAAGGAGATGTGGGTACAGAACTCTGCTTCCTTTGCCCACCTTCCTATGTAATATATTTCGTTCAGCATTTTTTTTGTTTGTTTCTATTTTTTCTATTTTTGTTTTGAAGCTGTTTCTTGAGCTTCTGCTTTCAATCAGTCACAGGTCACTGAATATAAGAATCTTTCACATTCCAAACCCATTTGTTAAAATGTCTTTGAGGCAGGAAAATAAACGAGAAGACTCAGCGACAAGGATGCATGGTAGAACTGGTTCCAAAGAATGATGCTTTTAAAAGATAGAAAAAATCCCAATTACAGCTATCTGGTCAGAAAAACACTCGGCTGTATGTTGTGGCCACTACAATGAAAAAGCTTTAAATCAAATTATTTTAGAAACTATATTCACAGTAGTCATTAAAGCATACAGGATTTTTCCTAATGCAACTGAATAAAAACCCCCATATTCACGTCAAATACCTTCTACATTTGGGCTATTCACAAAGTGAATGGTCTACATTCCTTAGTACTAGTTTGTTAGAATGATGCACAAATTTTAATGCTCATTTTCTACCTAATATAGGTCATTTTTTGAAATGAACCCTCTTCAAAGCTCTTTTATTCTTTTCTGTGTTCTTAGCCATATGTTTCCAAACATGTGATTCTAGAGCTTATTAAAAGCACAGCTTTTTCTCCATATTTAATCACATCATAGCTACTAATGTACATCTTGCATATGGCTTCTCACTAAGAGCAACTGACAATGATAATACTAAAATAAAGGAAAGAATGAAGACCAGAGAAGATATTCTGAAGCTAAAGTTCTAGCTGCAGCATGAAATCACCTATATTTCACACAAAAATGCAGTGGGAGTATATCTCAATTACCAGTTGCCTGCCTGACTGCCCCACTGGCTTTCCTGACACAGGGGCTGCTTTTGCCACCACTCCCAGTGCCAGGGGCTTGCACTCCGTATACAACTGAGGACTAACTGAATTTTGCAATTCTACCAAGTGGCCAAATTAAGAGTCATTTAAAGCACAGCAAAACTCCTGAGAGCTTTTGTTTTTCTGAAGCACAGAAAGACAGTGCTCTCTCAGTAAGACATCAAATTTGATCAGATTGTTTAGACTGTTAAGCAGAATAAGTGTAACAACCATGACGTTTGTAAAATCTGTTCTTACCATTGTACAGAACACAATTTTCATTGCCCATCTTTGAAATTAAATATTGGTTGAACATGACTGCACTAATTAGATACATAAACAATTTTTATGTTGACTCTTGGTAGTCTTGCCTATGTTCTTTCCTTCTTTTTGTGTACTTACAATTCTGCAAAGTATCAGCAGGCCTGGATTAGTTTATACCTTGTCTTTGTCACAACCAAACAGATTCAATGTCTCTATTTTTGATTAGGTTGTTTTTCCTATACAGACCATGTGTTTGCTTTTTTAAAATCATGATCCCTACAAACAAGATGAAGATCAGTAAACAAATTTAGCAAACACTACAAAGGTGACTTGCTTAAATTAATAAAATAACACAGATGAGTTCTTAGGTTTCATAGTTTTCTAATACATCATATAGAAATCACTTTGCTTTTGTGATTAGAGACCCAAATGTTAATTCTGTTACTATTATCAAAGAAACATCAAACGTTGTCTGAGATTTTTAAGTTGCTTAGATAAGAGTGAAAATAATAATAATAAAAATTTATAACATGATAAAAGGTGTTGTCAGTCAGAAGTAATACATTTATTTGTGAAGAAACGACAGGGATCTACACTATGTATCAACTAATTTCTTGAACTCCTACAGAATGAGTTTATTTTATAAGAGGTATTTGGCATTATTTCTTTAAAACCTATTCAAAGGTGAAAAAAATGCTTTCTCTTTGACCCCATCACCAAACATATCTGTAAATGTTGAAAAAAATGTCACAATGCATTTTACTCACCCTCATCCTTCCATTTCTTATTGCTGGTCCATCTTCTGCTAACCTCAATACATACAAATCCATTTTGTACTCCCTTCCTCCTCGAATACTAAACCCAAATCCTTTGGCTCCTTTCTCCAAATCAACGGTGAAATAATCAAAGTCCTGTACAGACAAATACAAAATGAAAGACAATTAGCTATATGGACATTGTGGTATGCATTCAAGAAAACTCCAAAAAGATCTCTTTGAAAATATATTGATCCACTTGATATACGCAAAGGTCCATAGAGGGGTCTGGAAGGGAAATTGTGATGTAGCTCCTGATCCATTGTCAGCCAAGAGTGCAAGATCCATGGTAGAAGGAGAAAACAAAGAGCAAGCTTGGGTAATGCAGTCTACTGATTAGAGAACTAAACTGGGGAACAGCCAACCCAAGCATCTCTCTAGATGCTAAAGAAGTATCTAATAAGGTAGGCACATGAGGATAGAGATTTGCTATTTAGATACCGAAATTCACAATATTTTCATAGGGTTCTCTGCATCTCATTTGGGAATTTCAGTATTTTTCTTGGTTTACGCATCTGGTTTTGAAAATATGGACGTACAAACCACGATGTTTCCAGCATATAGTGTCCAGAACTTTACTATTTAATATTTTTGGACCTCTGTTTTTCCTGCCTTTATGTAAGGAGAAGGAAGGGTTTTTTTCAAAGTCTGAACTTTGAGCTAAATCCTCAGCCTTCAAAACTGTCAGTAAATATCTGTCATCAGAGGAGTCATGTCCAAGGTACCATAACTCTACATCTAACCCATCATCTCTTTGATTTTGTCAGATTGTGCTTGAGGTCAAAGAAACTAGTTGCATGGACTGGTTTCTAGTCATCCAGACTATTACCAACAGAAATTTAGTTTTATCAGTGAAGATTTTAATTCCTTTATTATTTATTCCTTTTAGATAAAACCTTAATTTTCAAGAATGCTGTAGAAGTGCAGTCTGACCTAACACCCACCATAGTTTGATGACTATGTGCCAAGAATGAAAAAAATTCCTCTGCTGATGAAAAGGCTTTTTATGTTACAATTTTTATTTCAACTCTCCAGTACCTTAAAAATGGCATTTATTCAACATTACAGTCACACAATTATAAACGTAATGTTCATTTACAGAACACACAGTTGCACATTAATATTAACGGTTTGGAAATCATTTCCTCTACAGAGAAATGAAGTAAAACCCTTTAATGTGTCTTTTCCTTCCGTGGTGGCATCTTCCTTACCAATACCCATGACCTGTCCCTACAGACCCTGCACTGTGTAGCAGTGCTGGGAGTGTGTCTGTCCGTACCTGGGGCTGCCTGTACTCGGACAGGGGGAACTGCCGGGTGTCGGGGGAGTGCTGCCTGTACTCCATCAGCGGCGGCTGCCGGTAGTCGAGGGGCGGCGGCTGCTGGTAGTCCATCACCGGCGGGTGCCGGTAGTCCAGCGGGGGCTGCCGGTAGTCCGTGGAGGATTGCCTGTAGTCCGTGAACGGGGGTTGCCGGATGTCAGGCTTCACATCCTGCCTGGCTTTCACTTCTGACCTGTAGCTGAGGGAGGCACCACGGCTCAGTTTCAGGGAGTAGCAAACCATTCAGAATGTGCACTGCGTGCAGTAGTGAGGAGTGAAAGCGAGCTGCCTGGCTGCTAAATTGCATGGAACACATTTTCATAGAGCAGCAAAACTTTCAAGGGTAAATAGTCGAGGCATCCAAAAACAGTGAGCGCTTTTGAAACACGGGCATAAGCAATTTTCCCTCAGGCCCACACTATGCAATTTTCCAGCTTGTATCAGTGAGATCAGGATTAGACTCAAAGGGACAGGAACAGGAAAAGCATCTTGATTCCAACTTACCTTGCCTATTTTGAAGATGAAACTGCATGTGAAAACACCCACAAAATAATTCACTAAGTTTACTAAGTGCTTTTTTTCCAAAATTAATATTTCTATAGAATAAGTGGAATATCATTGCAGTTTATATCCCCTTTCATCGACATAAAAATATTATTGTGAGCTTCTCAAGGTTAAAAAGGGATAAATTCTCTGTCTTAGCTGTTACCTTTTTAGTGAAAGGTGTCTTTGATATAATGTCTGTAGTATACAGTCCTTATGATGCTATCTGGATAAACAGCTATGTCAGTAAAGTCATGTCAGTAGTCATGCACAGAAATAACACAAGGTGAAAAGAAAATAAATTTGGTTATGAGAAATTATTAACAAGTAAAATATTGCTTTAGCTGATAACTGGTTACAGGGAGATGGGTCATAAAATTTGAAAGAAAATGTGACTTTCTGAGGTACAGTGACTAGTTATTTACTTTATTCAGATGGGAATTTCCCTCAGCACGTGGAAATTAGCACATAATGGCACTTCAGGGTGAAGTAAAGGACATTCCCTGTGGCAAACTTCCCTACCTCAGCCATGTGGTGTCCTAAAGAGGCACAGAGGCAGTCCTGAACTCTTTTAGCAAAGTAATTCTGTAATAGTGGTTTGGGTTATATTTTAATAAAAATGTTCACAGAGTGGATGTTCTTATACTATTCGCTAGGTCTATACAGGAAATAGACATTTCAAATTCTGCATTAATAATGGACTGGAAGTTTTCAGTTAACAAAGTGACCGTGTCTGTTCATGGACATGTACAGATACAGAGACACTTACAGACTGTGAAAGGGATTATGAAATGTACTTATTGATTACAAAAATTACATTCTGAAAAAATGACAGCATTGTTTTTGATTATGTTGATTTATATATAAATCCTTTATATAAAAAGGAAATCGGGATCTAAATGTTTCAAATTGTCTGATATGTTTCAAAATGTCATTATTTTATTAATGTAGTTACAATGACATTATGGCTAATCTTCCTACACAATAGTTTTAATAATATGAATGTCTAACCAGACACAAAAACTTCAGAACTATTTCCCTCTGACTTTTCTCAAAAGATTAAAATAGACTGCTGCCATGTGTTCTTTTAAAACCTGTACATAGCATCTATAATACCTGCATGCATACATGCAATCCTCTTACTTTCTTTACTCAATATCATGACCATGTAAAAAGAAGATAGAGGACAAACAGCCTTACTGTGATACTGAGCCTTATTAATACTGGGAGCAAAAAAACCTAGCTAATATTCCTAGGAGTATTAAAATCTTATTTTGCTAAAGAAACAATGTATATGGCTATACAAACAAGTTGTAATTCAGCTTATAGAATCTAGTGAAAAATAATACTATATGAACTAGCAATATTTGGCCTTTTTCTGAAATAAGAGTAATCTTTAGGCAGATTCCAGATATATGGCCACAGCTGCATATCAGAAGATGATGTTTTAATTCACAGATGGAGGCACCATAATTTTTGCTGAATTTGTAAATGGTGACATGGGCAATTAGAGCTTACACTTTTCAGTATAATTATTACAGAATTTCTTTCTGGAACTTCAATTAATATAGTTTGCTGGTCCCATTTGAAAATTCCCAATTGAACAGATATTTAATACTGACTTCCAACAACACAGAATGACTTTTCTGAAAACTTTGTATTGAATTTCATCAGAAACATATGTCTTCTAGGAGGTGATCACATTTAGAAAATGTACTCAATGAAATATAAAGAAAAGTAATTTTCCTAGTATGACTAATTGAAAGAAAATAATTCTGGGCAAGTTAAAGCAGTACATCTGTTAAGCAAGGAGAATTAGAGGGTGTAGCATCTGAATCACAAGTGAACTCAAGTGTTTTCAGAAGGAAAAGTTACAGTCCTGTAACCAGCATCATTTGGGGAAGAGGATCTTGATGATATATGTTGGTTACTGAAGCTCAGCATAAAGATAGTGCAATCAGCCTTGCTTAACACACTAGAAAATAATCCAAAGACTAAATAGTGCTGATTGGAGGTCACAGAAAGTTGCATCATCCCATAAGTTTTAATAAAGCTGGTCAAAAAATTTCTGTCCCCCTACCATTCAATTTCCATTACAGATAAATTTGCTAATGTATATCCATAAATTACACACGGGAAATCAGCTGGTAAATGGTACACCAGAGATAACACCCACCATAAAAAATACCTTCCTGACTCCAGACTAACATACAAGGTAAAAAAAAAAGACCATAGAGAAAATGCAACACCTGTTCTCGTGTCCCTGTGGCTGTAGGGGCTGTGGAGGCGGCGGCTGGGCCACGGGGCTGTGCTGGGCCACGGGGCTCTGCTGTGCCAGGGGGCTCTGCTGGGCCAGGGGACTGTGCTGCTGGGCCATGGGGCTCTGCTTCTCCGAGCTGGGGGCCGAGGCTGGGCTGTTCAGCTCTGCATCATGAGGAGATGGAGATTAAAGACCTGTCACAGTACAGCATTTAATAAAGGGCAAAGGTACACAATAATAATTTTCAGTCACGCGCTACCTCTGCAAATTTATGCTTTGTTGCTTTTACTCTCTCAGGTTATAATTACATTTTAAGACATTTGAACCTAATGGCCTCCTTTTGATAGTCTGTGGGATCTGAAATCTTGGTGACTTCTATAATTCTGGTTGACACCGTCATTATTTAAAACACAATTCAACAAGGGAAATTGCTTCCATGTTTCACATATTCTTTTAAAGCCTAGAAATACTCATCATAGAATGACAGAATGATAGAATCATAGAGTCACAGAACAGCTTGGGCTGGAATGACACTTAAAGATTGTCTAGTCCAACCCCCCTGCAATGAACAGGACACCATTCACAAGACCAAGATGCTCAGAGCCCTGTCCAACCTGGCCTTGAATTTTGACAGGAATGCCAGGATGGGGCATTTACCACCTCTCTGGGAATCTCCTTCTCATCTTTCATTACCCTCATCATAAAAAAAAAATCTCTTTTTTTATATCTGTCTGAATCTACCCCTTTTTAGTTCAAAGCTGTAAGACCACTTATTCTATCACAACAGGCCCTGCTAAAAAGTCTGTCCCCATATTTCTTATAAACCCCCTTTAAATACTGCAAGGTCGGAATAAGGTCTCCTTGGGGCCTTGTCTTCTCCAGGCTGAACAACACCAATTCTCTCAGCTTCTCCTCATTGGAGAGATGCTCCAGCCCTCTGATCATCTTCATGATCCTCCTTTGGACTGCTTCCAACAGGTCCAGAGGACCCCACAGCTGGATTCAGAACTCCACGTCGGGTCTCATGAGAGTGGAGTAGAGGGGCAGAATCACCTTCCTCAACCTGCTCATCCATTGGACAGTCCCACATCAAATTCATCTCTCTCCAATTTAGAGAGAAGGATGCTGTGGGGTGCCATGTCAAAGGCCTTACAGAGGTCCAGATAGGTGAGATCTATAACTCCTCCCTCATCCATTGTTGTCTACTGATGCAGTTACTCCATTGTAGAAGGCCACTAGGTTGGTCAGGCAGGACTTACTCTTGGTAAAGCTGTGCCGGTTGTCCTGAATCACCTCTCTGTCCTGCATGTGTCTTAGCACAGCTACAAGATATTTGAAATGTTTTTCATTTAGGAAAAAAAAATCATTTTGAGAGAATGAACATTTTACTGCTTTTTCCACTGTTTGGGATGATAGACCTGTCACAAAAGCTAAAACACTGGGGTCCTTACATTTACTCCTGCTGCCTTTGAGCTCATCAAGAGTTTCCTGTCTTTTTAAATTTTTGGGGACTGTGAACAACAAAACAGTAAACCCAATCTCATAAATTCTGACTTACCATTTAAACTGATGTTTTATTTCACTGTATTATGTCAAATGACTAAGGTTTCACATAGGAATAGTGCAAAAAACCAGAATAATTATTTCCAAACAACACAAAATTCAAAAAGACTGAGAGATTGGCATAGAAAATATGGTTTTGTATCTTTGTTATAAATAAAAGATGCCAGACTTCCTGCTGGACTTGGGGGGGAGACATACTTGCTGCTGAGCTCATATCAAATATATTTTTCCAACACACTAGCACAGTCCTGTTCACCATTTACCTATTAGCATGCATAAATGTGAGAGAATCCACCCACAGGAGGACAGAGCACTGCAGAAGCTCCTGCATTATCAACAACAAAGGCAAATATTATATTTTTTCTATTCCTGCTTGCAACAGAAGGAGTGAGGCCAGTGTGGCATTGTGCAAAACAAACAAAATGAACACACACATGGCTGAGCATCCCTAACAGCAATAGCTACACATGATACAGATCTTGCCTAGTTCTACATTTGAATTTAGTTTTAATTTTTATGTGTTTTATTTTTAGAAGTTTAACTTGTGAGTTTTTCCTTATGGGTGCATATTCTTGTATTATCTAATTTATGCTCACAGTTGTTATAAAAACGTTGTCTACTTTATAAAAAATATTTTCAATTTAGGACGAATTATCAAAGAAAGCTTGTATATTTGCACTTAAAACACTCCTCATGCAGGCATAAGCAATACTTGTCTGTGTAATTACTATGCTTAAGGCTGTAATTGCCCATTTTGCATCTGTGAGTCTCTTGTATGGCAGGTTTTAGAGACAAGGATTGGAAATGTTGTCCCTCATTTCTACATTATTCTCGTAACTATGGACGAACTGGTAAAATCATGAGCTTCATCTAAAACTGCTTTGCATTTATATGCTATTTTCAACCTGAAAGTATATTACAGAGGTATTAGATATTTTACCAATTTTTATAAGCTGGGAAGCTAATATCAGAAGGCAAATGAGGTGTCCAGTGTCACACAGTCACACAGGGAAGCTGTGCCTTGGGCACAGATCATTTCTCACCACTAGCACCTGAGAACATCTTGTAGTACTGCAACTCAGCTGCACCTCTGGCTTCTTTCTAATTTAATGTATCCATCTCCAGCACTGAACTATTAATGATGTTATTTAACCTGGATACCAGAGAGGCTTAAACAAACTTCATGGACTGTATGAAGTATCACACTTGTTTTAGACGCTTGCAAAGCTGACCTCCAGTAATTAATCGGGTGCTAATTGATGTGAAATCTAAGTTTTTGTTATGTTTGTGTTTTTCCCTTCACTGAATTCATTTAACAAAGTAGATGAGTTCCCTCAGTTGCAGTCTATGACCAGTGTCAGACTATTTCCCTGTCCTGTTGCTGGGTGCAGCAGCATAGGGTGAAGGTCATCTAACTGGACCATGGATCATTAAGTAATTCCATTACCTTCTGTGTGTCATTCCCAGCTCTACTGGTATTTGTTGCTGAGATATAAAGACATAGTCTCATTAATGTGGTACAATTCAGGCAGCACTGCAGCACATTGTTAAACTAAAAAAAGCCCTGAAATCAACACCAAACCCCATGGAACCAACATCAAAAGATCTTCACTGATTAGATGTGGAGTAATGACCAGAATAATGAGTCTATCCCCTTATCCTCACCCTAGAAATGAGATAATTCAGGGTTCAGTTCTTTCCTGCCTTGTGCATTTACAGTGATGTATCACTATATGATAGTGATGGAGGAAACTGCCAAATCTGAACTCTTCCTTCACATCACTTTTTGTCACATGTAGCTGGTAGCTGAACACGCCTGGTGACAGCCATAGCAGTCTTTTGTGAATCACTCTGTCAAACTTTGGCTTGGCTTATAGCAAGATATAAGGGAACAAATTCAAAACTTGCCTCTCTTGTAGAGTGCTTTTCCATGTAGAAGACAATTCCTGCAAAAGACCTTCACATCCTCTTTTTCTCTCTCTGTCAGGTTTCTCCAGGTTTGCTTTAAATACCCCTTTCATAACTTGAAACCTTTTCAAGAATTCAGATCCTATCTGAGCTAGAGCTAAGCTTGTAATTCTGGTGTGCTGCACGTTACAGTGGAGGAAGGAGAACAAAAGATGCTCTTTCAAGTGGTGACATAATTTAAGCTAATTGGAGGCTACTTAAAATTTTCTTCCTGTTTTTAAGGGCCATTGACTTACCCTCCTGAGGAATGATGCGAAGAGTTACACTGAGACCTGCATCTTTAATTAGCTTCACAATATCTGCATGAGGCATGTTAATAATAGACTGGCCATTCACAGCTAAGATCCGGTCTCCAACTTTAAGTTTTGCACAGCGATCCGCAGGACTTCCATCAATTATCCTCCCTATTTTATGGGGTACAGCTAGACAAGAAACAATAGACACAGTTAGCACATGCTGAAACAAGTGGTGATGTTCACAAACAAAAGAAAATGAGTTCATTTTGGAAGAAAGTTCTATACGAATTAAAAAAACAGCGTGTGTAAAACCTTATAAGAATTTAAATTCTTATGCAATGTCATTTGCAGGAGCACTTTACTGTGTTTTTTCACTAAAAATTCAGAATCCAGATGCATATATACACATGGCGTATACATATGAAGTCCAAAATAAGTTTATAATTCAGCTATTTTGCAAACCGGGCATGAAACAACCTAATAAGCAGAGCAAGAAAACAATAAGGCATTAAACAGGGAAAGAGGATAAATTTACACAATAAATAGTAGTGATAAATTGTCTCCCATCTCCTGGTTTACAGAATTTCTTTATTTGTATGTTGCAATAGAGGCACCAAAAGCATAATTTGCTTTATGTACAGAAAATTGTTGCTGAAAATGCCCAGGGTACAGAAAATTGTTCTCCTCCATTCAAATGTGTTTACTGAAAAGTGGAAATAAAACTGAAAATGTATTGAGATGTGCAGCTCTCTAATTAGATATTAATAATAAATGAATAGAATTGAATTGACAGCTATGAGTACATAGACATGTACTACATCAAAACAGCTCACCCCTCTTCTCAAAAAGTTACAGAGCAAAGCCTCTCCTTTTGCTCTTCTCTGTTCCTCACCTTTCTGTTTACTCCATCCATGCTCTTGTTCTGTCTCTTCCATCACTTTTCATTGCATTTTCTAAATATTGTTCTTGATTTTTCGACCAGTGTTTGTCTCTGTTATCCTCTGGTTTTTAACTAAATGCATGTGCTATAGCTGAGTCTTTTCTCTAGGCTCCCCAAAGAGCATGTTACTTTTCTTTCTCCCAACTACTCATAAATATGCTTACCACAATTAAATTACTATGCAGTCTGTTAATATCCTAATGTTTGAGTATTCCTCTGCAGTCCCACACTTCAGTTCTGGAAAACTTAGTATAAAGCAGCTCAGCCTCACTATCCACCTTTAAACTGGTATTTAAAACCAGTGGGTTTGTTTGTGGTGTTTTTTTTTTTTTTTTTTTGTTTGTTTGTTTTCCCCAAAACATGATATAACCGTAACATTTAATTATCTACAGAGGACTTGGAAAAATGAAAGGAAAGATTGTTCAAACACTTTTTGGGAAATATCTAGGCTAACAGTGCTCATATAAACCAAAGCTTTAACAGGAGATGTGTTCAGAATACATCGCTGCAGAACAAATTTCTCAGCACTCTGATAAACATTTACTGAAGGTTTTGGTGATTAACACAGACTGCACATCTGGTATAAAGTCACAATAGACATACATCAAAGTGACTTTTGTTTCTAGTATGGATGTAAGTGTTGTTTACAGTGTTAAAAATTAATTTTTGCAACACTGAATATATGAGTGAGTACTCTGAAGTGCAAGCCATAATCAAACTGCATGCTACTTTACCACTATGGTTCAGGCAAGAATATAAATTAAAACATGACTTTAGTAATACAACACATGCACTTTAGACACAACAAATGCACTTCAGAAATACCTAATTTATGTCACAATGTCTAAACATTTCTATGTTTTAAAATATACTAAGTATCTATAGTCACATTTTCTATAAAAATTGTGTTTCTTTTACCCTTAAGGCACACATATAACTGCCATGCATACAAATAATACATGCACACAGTGAGCAAACAAATAAAAGAGTAACTTGACTCTTAAACAGTTTTCATGAAATCAGTTCTTAATGCATCACTAAGAATCACTTAAACTAATACTAAAATGTGCCTGTTTCTGGCACATATAATAAAAGATCTGTCTGAAATTGTCATGTCTTTACTAAATATTAGTGGAGATCTGAAAATGAGACTGTCTTACGTAAAAAAGCATGAAATTTGGGAGTAAGAAAGAAGAGGAAATGTGGTAGAGATGCCACAACTAAAATTTCCTCACTTGCCATTTCTAACCCTAAAGATGTTTTTTGGTAGCCTAAATATTTAAGTAGAGACATCATTTCAATAGTAAGGGGTGTGGGAGGGTGAGGGGTGGGAATCCTATTAATTTGCCAGAAAAAAAAATTTGTTGGACTTCTTGTACCTGACAAGTGAATAGAGCAGATGTCTGCATGTTTGAGATGTCTGCTGAAATCAAAGCTGGAGGTGGGACAGCCATGAGAGTCTAATTTGGATTAGACTCCAGTTCCTGAGAAACGGAAAGACAGGGAGAAAGAGGAGGAACTTGGTGTTCTTTTCTTGTTCCCTTTAAGCCTAATCTTCCAGATAAATCATCTTCCAGATAAAGGCACCTACCCTAAATGTTTTGGTAGTCCTGAACTCCCTTCATTCTGTCATGTTATGAAAGGATCAACAGTAGGAGACCATCAAAACAAAGCCTGTGTCTGTCAAGGTACCTTTTCTACTCCACCTTGCTAGTTGAGGATTTAATGCTCCTCTTCTCAGGTATTGGTGCCATATTTTGCCATTTGATCTTGCAGTAAAGTAGGGTGTGAGAAAATTCTGCAGAAGGAATCTGAATCTCTGCTGGATTCAAGGTTACACTGTTATGCTCTATAGGGTTTTATCGGCAAATCTAGTGACTTACTAGAGGAGCTCATGGCCACTCAGCAAAAACTGGTTTATGCACATTTCTAGATAATATGAGGAGAAGTTTAGCTCCTGGCTCCTTCCCTCGCAGTAATATTATCCTGAGGAGATTCTGTTCTTTGCTTCTCTTCCCAGTGGAACTCTGCCTGACAGCCCTACTAAGCCACAATATCCTGGCTGCCATGGTCTCAAATGCTTCCTTGGGAAGGGAGGATTTATTTATGGCTTGTTTTACAAGCATGAATTCTTCTAAGGGGTGCAGATTATCTGATGTGTAGGTTGTTCACAAAAAAACCACCATGTTAAAATATGTTAGAAAACTTTCAATTTTTAGAGAGCTTTTGGTGGTGAAATACTTACTTTGAAGGGATAAGAAGGAGCTACTCTCATTAATGTCAGGGGATTAATCAGGCAAAAGCTAAGGAACAAAGGTAGACATGAACTGTGAATTTCCATAATGAAGAATTTTTATTGTTCAGAATGGTCACATCTAAGACAACCGTAGAAGAACTGTGAATTGTCAGTAGAGAGTGGGTTGACTGAAGTGGCAGACAGGATCTCATGAAGAGAAATGCAAGATGATGCAAGTAAGGAAAAAATAACCCTGCCTAAGATTAAGCAGAGATGAGCCCTAATTAATTATTATCACTCAAGAGACCTTGAAATGTATGTCTACTTCTCTAAAAACAAACTCATTAAAACAGTCAATATGACACTAAGAGTTAGAAAAAGAATAACAAGTGAAACAAAGTATTGCTAGTTACTGCTGTGTGCTCAAAGTCTGAGTATTGCTGATCATTTCAGCATCCTCATCTCAAAAATCATAACAATGAACTCAAAGATTCAGAGAAGGGAAGCATGGAAGTCAGAAGCAGAAAACAGCTTTTGCTCAAAGGAGTTGAGTCCATTGTAGTGGTTTGAAAACAAAACGAGCGAGAGGCTTCAAGTCAGAAATACAATTTAATAGGAAGAAGAGAAAAAAAAATAAAATAAGATAGATGCAATAATACAAAAGACCACTGACAGAGTCAGAATACAACCTGAGTGGGATGATGGAAGCAGTGATCCCGTAGAAAGGTTTGGTAGCTCTGATCCTCTGGGAATCCAGTGGGTAAGGTTTTCCATATTGTCCCAAATCCCAGATTCTATCCAGGTGAGAATGCTTGGCTCCTCCCCCTGGGTGGAGCATCTCACAATGGGATGATGAGTCATACAGGGGGTCCTTGATGGCCCATTAAAGGGAGATAACTCCCAGAGGGAGTTACCTATGAGTCATGCAGCAGGCCATTAACAGAAGACCCATTAACAAAAGACCCATTAGCAGAAGACACCTTAACAGAAGAGGGAGGGGGAAATCTGGAAGAACACTGCTTCAGCAATTGGTTTCAACAGTTCATGAAGATGGTGATAGAATACTTTGTGCATATCTTATACTGCAACCCAGGACATCCATGAACTCAGTCAACACCTTGTGAAAAGAGAATTTGAGGCAACCTTCTAGAGGGGCAGAAGAATAAAAGAATTCAAAAGGGGATTAGACCAATTTATGGGGGGGACCCATTGCTGATTAAATCAGAAAACCTTGGCTGTGAAAGCTGACACAATGCCTGGGAAAGGTCTTGTCTGCTGTAGGTGCTGTCCTCTCTGCTGCTGGTGACAGCAAAGGGACAGCAAGAAGCTGTGTGGCTGCTTTGTCTCTCCCAGCATGGCAGGTCTCTTCTTGGAAAGAAACCTCCCATGCCTGGCCTTTAATTAGGATTTTGTTAACATACAATAGTTTTTTTTTTTTCTTAAGTTGCATCTTCAGTGTTGTATTTTTGTCTAAGCAGAGCATTTAATGATGGAACCTTTTAAAGGAAGTCCCAGATCACCCGACTAGTGGTAAATGTTTCCTATCATCCTTAAAAAGTTTTACTAATCTATTCATGCCTCTTTTAACAATTCACCACAAGCTGTTCTCCAGACATATGTATATATTGAAGAGTGGCAGCATGTGCCTGGATGAGACTTTGCAGAGAACTGATCCACTTATTTCAAAACACTGAGTTACTGAGCAGCATTTAATATTAGCAGGCTATACAGAAAGACTTGGATTTCTGGCTTTTTTTTTCAAGAAACCCACTGATTTTGCTTAAAAGTGAATGCAGAAAACAAGCTGCCTCCTTGCAGAACAATTAATTCCTTGGTTCTCTCAGGCTACACAATAAACGAAACTGCAAGGGAAAATTACTGTGAACAAGGATTAATATGTATTTTTTAACTGTTGAAAATATGGGATATTATTAAGCATGAATTTATATGTATACAAACCACGCAGCCCTTCAAAATAGATATATAGGGTCTTTTTCTTCAATAGTATCAAGTTGTGCAAAATGTGATACTCAGGAGTGATACAGTTGGATATCTACCTCAAGATAAAAGAAATCCTTCCAAGACAGAAGGCATAATCCTAGACCCAAAATAATCTAGCAGAGAGTAACAATGCTGCAGAAACCTTATCTAACAGAAGATCTTACAATGGAATGTAACTTTTCTGCAGTGTATTTTTCAAAATTTCATGACTTGGGGAAGATTTGAATCCTGAGAGCACCAAAGCTTCTATGATATTTGAAGCTGTTAATCTCTCCTCCTAAATCTTGCTCAGATATTTAGAGCATTACAGCACAAATTGACCCAGAGTTGGCATGTAGCAGCTGAGGCTTTCCCAGAAGTTATTTAATTGTGCTATGATCAGCTCTTAGCTTATTAAAGAGAAATTAAATTTAAAAAATTGAAAGACAAAATCATTCAAAGAAATCTTTGCATTTAGAAAGTGGATAAGGTCTGCCTTCAGAAACTTACCCATAATTACAAATTTACATTTTCCCTATATTAATATTTTTATTTGATAAAAATCACCCACATTTGCTCTCCGTGATTCAAATTAATATTCTTATCACACCTGCATGTCACAGAACAGAGAACAGATTTTGTATCATTATACAAAATTGCATACAAGTTTTGTATCATTATACTGAGTGTCCATATGCTTGGGTCAGCTGTACACAAACCCAGAACAATTGCTGAATACAGATACTGCTTCTAACACCATATATCACAGAAACACAGAACGGTTGGGGTTTGAAGGGACCTCTGGAGATCATGTAGTTCAACCTCCTGCTAAAGCAGGTTCACTCAGAGCAAATTGCACAGGATTGAGTCATATTGGTTTGAATATCTCCAGAGCAGGAGACTTCACCACCTTTCAGGGGGCCTGGTCCAGTGCACAGCCACCCTCAAAGGAAAGAAGATTTTCAGAATGAACTTTCCATGTTTCAGTTTGTTCCAAATGCCCAATTTGAGTTCTGGCTCTCCTCTCTTGACACCCACCCTTAAGATATTTGTATGCAATGGTAAGAGCCCCTGCCAGCCACTGCTTCTCAAGGCAGAACAGGCCTAGCACTCTCAGCATTTCCCCTAAGAGGGCTGTTCCTGCTCCCTACTCACCCCCTCAGTGCTCCACTGGGCCCTCCCCAGTCGTTTCATGTCTTTCATGGCTGAGGAGCCCAGAACTGGACACAGCACCCCAGATGTGGCCTCACTAGGGCTGAGGAGAGGGACAGGATCACCTCCCTTGACCTGATGGCAGTGGTCTTCCCAATGCTCCCCAGGACACCACTGTCCCTCTTGGCCACAAGAACAAAGTGCCAGCCTCATGGACAACTTGTTGTCCAGCAGGACCCCCATGTCCTTCTCCACAGAGCTGCTTTCCACAAGTCAGCTCCCTTAATGCAGGACCTTGCATTTCCAGTTCAAACTTCATTAAGTTCCTCTTCCCCACCTCTCCAGACTGCCCAGGTCTGGCCAGCAGAGCTTTCAGGTGTATCAGCCTCTCCTCCCAGTTTTGTAACATCAGCTAACTTGCTGAGGGTACACCCTGTCCTTTCACCCAGGCCAGTTGATGAATAAGTTAAACAAGTTAAACAAGACTGATACCTATCAGCCTCTTGCTTTTTGAATGTGAAAATAATTTCTGCTCATTTGAAAGACACACAAGCTAAAAAAAGTGGATTCTAAGAAAACATTACCATATATAAGGATTTTCTGATTTACATCAGTAATTTTTCTACATCTATTCAGTCCTTCTAGGCATAACTGTTGAGACTATTTTTTTAGAAAGCAACTTTCCAGCTTTCCCCCTCTGTACAGCAGCTAAATGTCAAAAAGTATCAGTTAAGGGGAAAAAAAATCAAACCTCTGCTTTATCTATTAAAACCCTCTGGCAGATAAATTCTTGCAATGTTTTCTAATGTTGAGAGATATAGACAGTAAGCCAAGAAAATGAGCCTTCCTGAGCCAGCTGTCCTTTTCAATGTTATACAGTGATCAATTGAATATTTATTATATTCTCAATTCTCTAAACATGCAAGAATTTTCATTCCACCAGCAGGTTCCAGCATATCAGATTTTAATTGGAAGAATATATTAAATACAAACACCTGTAGTTTCATTGCTATGGAAAAATCTAAATTCTGGAAAACTTGAGTATGGTGGACTTCCCATCAGGGCTAAAAAATATTTTCCTGATATTGATAGGATATTTCATGTGACACTTACTTGGAAAATAGAAATCTGTGGCATGCTGCATAGTTGCATATGAAAATAATCCCTTTTCTTTATAAGATTAATGAATCTATGAATGGAAACATCCCATTTTGTGCTGACATGGAGCATATTTGCTTGCATAGCACAGGCAAAAGAAGCTAAATGGGAAGGAGTGCACATACCTTAGAAAGCTGAAGATCGAAGAAAAAATAACAGAGCTTATAGACTTTAATTCACATTTCTAATGAAAACAAAGTGGACCCTGTGGAATTATTAGAAAAACATTGGTTCCCTTGATGGGTTTGTGCTAAGAAAACTTGCAGTGTTCGTTCTTTGAAAATACATGAGCAGCACCTGTAGGTCCAAATGATGTATTTAGAAACACAGTGAAGGACAGAAATCATCTAGACAGGGGAGTAATGCAGTTAAGATCCTCCATTATTTATCTCCAAAAAATATCAAATGGAAAATTGAGTATTTCATGCCTGCAAACAGCAATGTGATTTGATGATATTAAAAACCTCTTTGACCTCTTAAGGTTATTTCACTATGATTAACTGCTTATGTTGACTTGAAAAACTAAATCATATAGAAATGTCTTTCAGCTGCAAGTTTTGCTATCACTTAAACGTACCTAGAAAGTGTGCTTTTGTAGCTGAAGAGGCAGAACAGCTCAAACCTGAATATCAAAGGTGCACAGAAATGAGATTCCAGATTCCTTGCCCACAAGTTGCATCTTCCATGGGGGATGCACACTGTGGGTGGGTTTTCACTGCTATGCTCCAAAAATGTCCCAGGTGGGGTAGACTGACATCCTAATTGCCAAAGCTCTGTGTCCTTTAGAATTTGAAGACTGGTCACATAAAATTATGTCCCTAAGCACCATCTTACCCAGGAAAAGCATAGGTGAAACTGCTGCACAAACAACTCAGATCACACAGTTATCACTGATCGATAAACTGGTTTTTATCTGTAAACTGTAAGGAGTTCAAAGAAACTCTGGGCTGAATAGAACTTATTCAGAATGCTGTTTTCTGCAGTCAGTAGAGGCTTATCTTGGATTTAAGTTTTTTAGTTAAGACTGCATGTTTTGAGAAATGAAAGAAACTTCTTTCATTAGACTCTGTTTTATCATGTTTTCAAAATCCAGCAGGCACTGCCATATGCAGTGTGTGAGCAAATTAAATCTACAACTCCTCTTTTGTGAAGCAGGAGGAAGATCATAACAAGTGTGCACAGTATTTTTTGAAAACTGTTTATTGATTAGGCCTGTATTTTCAGTTTATTTACACTTTATAACTGTCCTAACTGACATTACCTGACCCAGTAAAATTCCTGGAAATACAGCCAATTTTCCAATTTTATTGGAAGTTGCAAGTTAACAAGGTCTGTTTACAACACATGGTTTCTCTCTAAAAAAATTACAATGTAAGGAGATTTACAGGGGATCACAAGTACTTATTCTAGATGGAGCTGCATCCCAAACACAAAAAGTAATAGCACCAGGAAGATATGAATAGGCAGGGACAAGTTTACTCCACAAAACTCTGGGACACATTCACGCAGAAATCTCATTCTGGCCACCTCCAGAAGTCTGCAAGTGCTTTTCCATAGGCTGCAGATAGTGAAATTACCTTGATACCCCAAAAATACTTCCCTAATGCAAAGTGTAGATTAATTACTTAAATTTAAGTATTTTAGCTGTAATTTCTCATGTATGGAGAAGTGATGAGAGCCACATACCCCTTTAATGTTGAAACAGGATCTGGGGGAAGGCACAATGATATATTTTAGAGGCAGAGGAAGTTAATCCTTTTGTTAGAAATAGGTCAGGAGCCTGGACAGGTGTATTTTCTTTTCTTAATCTCTCAGCACTCTAAGATCCTCTGCATGCTGCACTAGGCAAAATGACTTGCTCCTGGATATACCACTCAAGCACAGCTCTTTATTTATCCACTTTACCTCCTTTTACTGATACAATTTTGAAGCATGGCTGACCTTTTCTATGCCCCTGCTTTGCCCTGTAAAATCTCTTCATTCAATCCTTGTCATTCGTTTTCCTCTCCTGATCTCCCCACATCAGAACTGTAGTTCAGTGCAAGATAATCCCCTGTGCTGGATTAGAGAACATCCCAAGCAATGCTTTGACAAAGGGAAAACAAAATTTCTACCATTATAGACACAGGAAAATAAGTGTGCCACAAGAATTTGATGTTTAAGACAGCGCCAGTAAGGAAAAATGACATTCAGATCTAAAGGCTGGCTCCAAAGTACTCAATGTTAATTTATCAAAATGACAGCTATTACAGTGCTGCCCATCAGAGAATGTGAAAAAATAATGTGTTTCCTAATTATGGCTGTAGTCTGCCCTCAGTCTGTGTCTACATCAATTGTAAAAAAAAAGCATTTAGTATTTTGAAAATTTCTGCAAGGCAAAGGCACGCCCATAAATCAACAGGAACAACAAACCCCTTGCAAACCATATCGAGAGAAAAGCCGACCAAGACCCTAAACCTCCTGGAAAAAGAGTTTCATCTCTAGTTCTGGGAGCTCCTGAGCCTTTCATGGCTCATCCTCAGGTCAGAAGGAGCATGAAGCACTCCTAAGAGGCTGTGTGGGAGCAGTGCAGCCCACACCCCAACAGAGGGTGGAAAAGGGACTTGAGACTCAGCTGGAGCATGGCTACTGTGACTTCATGGGATTGTCCTACAGCTTCAGAGACAGAGCAAACTCTCCTGGCAAAGAGAAGGTCAGCTTTTGTGCAACCCCTTCAGCTTCAGGCCAACTGCAAAGCAGCAAACTAATGAACCTGCAGCTCTGTAGCCAGTAGCAATCTTGCTGGAATGACTACTTCAATTTTAGCAGTGCTTGAAGCACACACACCTAGTGACACAAAGTGCTTGCTCCTGTACTCAGCAAGAGCTGTTGGAATCTGTTGGACTGTAAAATAGAGTTTGTAAGTGTGATTTCAAGAACAAGGAAAATACTTTCAGTGCATAATTCATTGCCTTCCTGAGTAAAAGTGGTGATGATACTTATGCTTCCAAGACCCCAAGTCTTTTGCTTTTGCAAGAAAGTAGAGGAGGGAATAGAGTTATTGAAATAAACATTCTCAAATCAAAGGAACCCTTCTTCACTTTGCCCTGAGGATTCTCCCAGTGAGACAACTTCCTAGGCACTGCTCTTCCTAACAGTGTCTGGCACTACGTGATGCTCCCTTTTTTGACCTATTTTGCCCATTTTGATTTTTTCAGAATTGCTTTGCAATTACAACATTAACATTTAACTGTCCATGCATGTCTGCATAACATCATTCTGTTCCACATGGGGACACTGACACTGCCTCTGAACAAGGGGCACTGGAACCAGTGCACAACATTTCACCCAATTAACATATTGCTGCTGTAAGGAGAAGTAACTACCAAGGTATTAGCATGGTGCCATGCAGGTGCACATTATGCTACCCCTGACTGTGCATTTCAGTAAAAGGATTTTGTGTTGTTTCAAGCTAGAAGGTACCCCAGGAGAGTTTCCCTGTTGTGTTTTCTACCAAAGGGCCCAAAACTTAGATGCTGTATTCTGAACGGATGCCACTGAGTGCTGAGTAAAAAGGGATAATAATTTCCCTCAATCTACTGGCTATGCTCCTGTTAATAAAGCTCACACTACTTCACCCCCAAAAAATATTAAGTAAAGAAAATAACCTTTCTTACTCTAGAAAGGGTCAATAATTTTTAGATTGTTTTCATTACTGATGACAGATGATGCAATATTCAGGATATTTTTGTACTACAGTTTTGTAACAGAATTTATATAGAAAGGGTATTCTCTTCTTCTTTCTGTCACTGTCTACAGCAAATGTATTTTTTTGTTCACTGCTGTTCTCATAAACTTAGGATTTGGTACTTTTTGGGATCACTGAAAATTCAATGCAGTTATTATTTGAATAAATTCTCTTGTCACTTCCACAGCAGCCTGTCATTTCTCTTTACTATTGGAGATGTTCAACTTAGTGTCAAAAATGACTACTTACGTAGTTGCTTGTGGAGAAAGAAAAGTACTGAAAGAACATGTTGGAGGGTAGGAGGCAAAGCAGGATCTTGAATCTGGGTCTGTAGTCTTCAAGAGTATTCCAGTCACAGAAATTTTGGTTGCTTCAGCATTTTCTCTTTCTCTTCCTCTCTCTCTCCCATTTCCCTCTCCATGTGCCCAACCACAAACTCTCTATAAAATAATTTTCTTGAAAAAATCATGCCTGACTTAACTGATTAACATGTATATACCTCAATGGATTATTTTTTTTTCTTTTCTTATCTTCTGCAAAGAACTTCCAGTTCTTTGGCTATTATATTATGTAATGTAAAACTCAGAGTCCCAAGAGGCCAATTAGCTATGGTTTTGTTACAATATTAATTCCACCAATCATGGAGTTTTAAAATTCAGCTGAGGTAAAATGAAAAGCAACTCTTTTAATAACTGCACAATCATGAAATACTGCAAAAAAAGTTTTCTGAGATAACTTGCTATTGTGAGATAAGGTTTTCCCAGTACTCTCTTAGCTGCTTTTCAGGTAGGAATTTAGAGGAGTGATGTTTGGCCCTGAAGTTAAAATTGGGATTTTATTTTGTCAGGAAACAGTTTCAGGCAAAGGAACAGTTCCTTTGAAACATATTTTAGTGTAGGGAAAGCATCATATTAGGCTGCAACTTTCAAAATTATAAATGTTCTCACTTCTCCTGGTTTTTCATCTGTGGTTAGCATTATTTGGTGGGGCATATGGACATCTCTCAATAAAAAGCCTTTTTTTGCTTGCTTCCTCCAGAGGGCTCAGTTCTAATTGAAAGACCCAAAGGTCCCTTTGCTTCCAGCTGCCACTACCTGGGTTTGAGTCTCCTGTAGGTCCTATATCACATCTGTCTGACCTCTGCCTAGATGTACCCAGAACAGCTCTAGTGGCACCAGATGTCTATATTAAAGCAATAAAATTGACCCACAGAAAAAACCCCTAGTTTTCTGAACAGAAAGTGAGGTATAATTATTAAGGGCAGATCTTGCCACCTGAGTACTACTGAGTACAGAGAGATATGCCTATCCCCCTGTACTTGGCTATAGTTTTTATGCTGTCTATACTCCATCCAGTTAAATCAGCCTCTCTGCACCTGCATCTAACAAGTTCTCCACATTTCCAATTCCTTCTGCATTCCCATAACTGGACAGCTGTTGTCATAGGGTTTGCTGTGATCTAAACTTTTTTTCAACTTGCTGAACTTCATCTTGATCTATTTAAAAAAAAAAGCCTATTTCAGTTGCATGGAGGAGAATAATTTTTTCACATAACCCTACTTGTTACTTACAGCGTCTATTTGAGACACAGTAACAGAGAAGACCTATTTTGTGGGTGAATCCTCTATTACTCTGATAGTCAAAGAAGTGTGGGAAGCACAGAGCTCGAGAGGCTAGAATAACCTTTGGTTTTGCCCAAGACAAAAAAAACAGTTCCCCTGAATAAACATTGAGAGTATCTTCAGTTTAAATCTCTGCAGTGATAAATTATTAGCAGATAGGTTTAAATGAACTATTTTATTTTTAATTTTATTTTTTTATTTTTTTATTTGGGACAAGCAGTGTCGCCCTAAGTTTTCTTGCCTTGTGAGTGTTTGCAATTTTGTAGTGGAGACTCTCACGCAGCTTTATGTAAACTATGTATATATTTAGAATCATCTGCTTTGTTTACATATTTCTCCTCTGGGAGGAGAAATATGATTGATGGTGATGTTCACCTATGAGGTTGGAGAGGTGGCAACCTGTGTAGCCAATCTTTTGCGTTCTGTAAAAAGTGTATATAAATGGAGTCAGAAAAATTAAAATAGAACTTTCCTGCCTGACTTTCTGCTGTCTGCCTTGTCCTTTGTGTGCCCGCTATTGCGACAAAGCAGAGAAGTATGAACTGAAGAATGTGATTTACTTACTTATTGTGGACCCAGATTCAGGCCTATTGAGGGAGCTGATGATGACAAAGCCAAAGCCTTCGTTTTCCTTGCGGTGGATCACCACGTCACTGGTTTGCAGGCTGTGGGAGGCGAAGCCCTCGGGGGGTGTAGCATTGCTGCTGGAGACAGCGTGATTGCTGTTGGCATAAGTCGTGTAGTCACTTCTTGGAGAGCTGTGGTGTGTAGACACTGAGCCTGGGCTTCTGCCATTCTCTGGGCAGGGCTCTCCTACAACATAAATCACACCAGTGTCACACCCTGACTCGCTCAGTGGCTCTGTGACTTACAGTGCATTTGCTAATGCAACATGAATACAGCTGACTGTCTACAGACCAGACTACCCCAAGTATTAAACTAGGAGCTGTAATAGATGCAGAGAGACAGGAATCTACACAATTATGCAGAACATTCAAGGGCAATCAGATAAAGCAAGCATGAACACTGACTGCTACCCTAGCTACAAGAGAGGAAAGGAAAGTAAGAAACACTGTCTATCTGGATTGCAAAATCATTACCAAGAGCTATTCCCTTGTCTGCTGGTGGATCTGTCATCAAGAGGAAAATGTGACCATTTAATCCAATAAAAAATTATTTGTGTTTGGATTACAAGAATTTAAGCAGGGAGCTAACAGAGTAATTAGGATTAGCTGCATAATGTTCTTCTTACAAGTTGATTAGCATGTTCAAAAATGTTCAAAGAGCAGAGCTTTTATACAATGAAAAATGATCACAAGTAGTTTTTCTCTGTGTGTCGTGGCAGAAGCAGTGGTCATTTAAAGGTTTGGAGATGCTCTTGTTTGGCAAGTTCAAAAGGGCAGAAGTGAAAACGGAGTCCATGCACACTTTAATATTGCTTTACAGTAACAAGAACAGGAAACAAGTTTAAACTTGTGGAATTACACATTTTTTAGTGTGAGCATTTTGGCAATGGAAAACAGTAAATTTACACTTCCAGATTGGAAATGTAAAAAAAAGATTTATATTCTTTGCAGATCTAAGTTATTTACACAAATCAGCATTTATTGACAGTTTTGATACAGAACTTTCAGATAAATGTAAGTATTATGTTTTCTGTTTGGAACAGTAAGAGCGGCAGAGTAATTTTACTGAACATGTGAGGAGTTCCCACATATACACATACATCCTAGGTAAGAGAGTTTGCAAATTAGACCTTCAGTGTGTGTATTTATTAATAAAAAAAGCAGCATCCAAGGACAAGCTGTTATTTTCTCAGTCAGGTGTGTCCTTTAGTAGTCCTTCTGCAACTATGAAATGAAGTAATTAGAGAGTATAAAGAGGAAGAAAAACAAACAATTATTACACTCCTGAAAATCTCTAAGAGTTATTGAACCAAATCTGCAGCTAAATGCCATACTCAGTGACAAGAGAATTCTCATTTTCTGGCTGTCGTGTTTCAGAAAGCTGAATATTGTTTATGTCAGTATGGCTGCAACAGAAAGGAAATTCTCTTACCCTGTAGAGAGACCAAGAGCTGGCTTGGCCATAAAAGAATGCAACTGAATGCCATTAAATATAGGAAAAGAATGAAAAAGGAGGAAAAGCTTAAATGGCTATTCAACTGTCAACTGTGCAATAGTTATTAATCAGAAAAATTACATTTTGCTCCTGCCTGTGAAGAAATGACATTTTAATCCATGCTGTTCCAAAACTCACATTTTCCTAATCAAATTGTTTTCAATCTTGTGAATTGTAATTTTCTGTTCCAGATCTGGGAAAGTATATGTACAAAATGGTAATTCCGGGTGAGGGCTAAGATATGTATATCAGCTACACACAGGTAAGGAAAATGCCAGATCCCTCTGTTGTATACATTCATGCTAGTGAGAAATTCCCATGAAATCGATTGGCCTGATGTATTAGTACAGCATTTTTCAGTTATGCCCAACATCAGCTGTTTTAAATTTTCCCACAAAGCTTATGTTGTAACACACCACATTAAAATCCTGTTCAGCTCCTGAAATGCTTCAGCATTAAAGAGCTACATGCTACATCCCCTGGTGCGGCACTCCAAAGGCCCAAGAATAACTTTAGGTGTTTTACTGGCTTGCTTACTGTCTGCACCAGGAGCCCAGGCTGGCTGGCAGACCCTTTAATGTTCCACAAGCAGCAGCGAAGGCCGGCATTGCTCTGTGCTAGCCTTGCCTGCAGCGGGTACAGCTGACGCGGGAGCGGTGCTGGCGGCGAGGGCTGGGCATTATTACCTTGGTTATTGGCCATTTTCCTCGCGCTGGGGGAGCTGCGAGGGGGCGTCGCACCGGGCGCGGGGGCACCTTTCTGGCTGGAGGAGTCTGGAGTCAGTAACAGAAGAAAGTCAGTCCTGGGGGAGCACGGCCGGCAGGGAGCTGCGGGGCCGCAGCGGGACGGGGACTGCGGAGACGGAGGTGAGTGGGAGGGCGGCTTTTTGGCACGGGAGCGAAGGGGAGCGGCGCAGGCAGTGACAGTGGATCTAGGGCGCGGGCAGGCGGAAGACAGGACAGGCTGGCAATGTGGTTTTGCTCATTTCTGGTAGCCCAGTGAAGCGTACTCACCAAAAATGTTTTAAAAGTTCTTAAATAAACTTCTTTCCTCAAGAAGGCAAAGGTTGTAATGGAAGGTCATCAAATTCTCGCATTAAAGCTTTAATAGATGCTGCCACACACATTTTTCAAGGTTCCGATGTTTTTCAGAAATCGATACTGAGCTAAACATCTAATTTACTACAAATACTTCATATTGGCTTAGGTTCATTTTCTGAATGTGTCTGCTTGACAGAAGAATCCGGCCCTGTTCCTATGAGCCATTTGTGCCCTACAGAAGATTTTCAGCCAGCTTGCATTGCAGTTCAGTGGGAAATTCCTGATGACATCAGTGAGACCAGAAATGGGCTTTTAACACATACAAGAGTGAAATGAGTTCCTCCCCTGAACAGTTAACAGTCTTTGAGCCTTTCTCTTATTGACATAGTCAGCTCAAATGGCTTTAACTTAGGTGAATGTTTAGTCCCAAAAGTGGACAAAAGGAGACAGCACACACCAAGACACCATGGAACAAACCCAGAGCACTTATGATCATCACACCAGGGTTGCCAGTATGTTTCCACTTCTGAAGGAAACAACACTTAGTTGGAGTATTTTTGTCAGAGAAACAAGGGACACATATTTACAATTATTCTTTCCTCAAAAGAACACAAACATTCACATTGATTCCCTCTATTTTTTTAAAAAACAGCACTGTGGGATCTGTTTTCCCTTTCACCTTCCCCAGCCTTCACTCACCCGTGGGTAGCACCTTTCTCCTCACAGTAAGATTCACCTGCCCGTTTCGGGCAGCGTTATGCATAAGATCAATCACGTATCGGTGGGTTTTGCCGGCCACTGGAATCCCATCCACGTACACCAGCTCATCACCAGGGTGGAGACGCCCATCTCTGTCTGCTGAGCCCATGGCAATTACTGCTCCGATGAGAATCTAGGCAGCAAAGAAACAAAATCCTGTCACACATTACACTGAGTCTCCAATTTAGTGACAGGAATATTGCAGTGATTGTCTCTTCCTTCTGAAATTAAGCTAGGTAAAGAGATCTGTGTGTATCTGAAAGCTGTGCTTGTCCTCTTGTGGGAATGACTGAAGATGCTTCCTCACCTTTGGTATGAAGGTAAGGTGTGTCCTACCTACACAGGAGAGGTATCACTCACATCACCAGAGAGTCATGATGTGAGTTCTGCATGATATGTTCAAATCAAGATAATCTGTCTCTAAGGAGTGTTGAGTTTCTATAGATACAATAGATACGTTATACAGAAGACCTAAGAAGATTTATTGCATGTAAGGATCTTTTTTATTTAAAATTAGTGAGCTTGTTAGTGAACCTTCTTTTTGAAGGTTCTTCACTGCTGTGTGATTTAAGCACCTGGAGTCATATACCTGAGGTCAGCCGTGGAAATGACCCCACTACACAGAGTTCACTTTAGGACTCTTTAGGGGAGAAGAAGAACTGTATTAAATGTCATTACTCTTAATGAATGACTGCTTAGGTGGTGCTTGATTAAAATGGAAAAAAGAGGAAAAAATGTCAGCTTGTTCTGGACAGATGTTTTTTTCTCAAATCAACATTTAATGTAGTGTGGAACATGTAAACTAGTAAAATATCTGTCCAAAACCTTTTAATGACTTTCTCCACTTTCTATGCAGATAATTTCACATACTTTATTAGAAGGAAACGTATAAATTTTCCCCGTGGAATAACTGGTAGAACAGTGGAAATTGATTCAAACAAAACCTGCTTTCTTTTAAAGAATATTAAAGCATTCACAGAGCGTGTTCCAAATTTTCTGCTCTCTTTTTCAGTGTGAGAGTCTGTACAAAATGATGGATATGACAATCTGCTTTAAATAATAAAAGATAACAGCTATGAAGCATTGCTTTTCATGATGAATTGGAAAGGCTAGATGTGGTAGTCACACAGATGGGCCTGTGGTTTTTTTGTGGTCTTAGCTGCAGAGTTGCAAGTATCTCATCATGGTGTTTAAATGAAATTTCCTGTGGAGCCTGGAGAATTTCCCTCCATTTTCAGCCTCCCTTTGGCATACTTTTGCTTTCAAAACTTAGCAAAGAGAGAACATGGTGTGTTTTTTTCCTGCTTTCTGGGGTTCTTGGGATCCTGTTAAGCAGTGCCAGGCTGAGTGGCTAGAGAGGCTGTTTCAGGTTCTCCATTCTGTTCTTCAAATGGTGAAAAAATATACCTCAAAGCACTGGAAAATACTTTGTGCAAAATTGAACTATGAAGTATGTAATTATGCTCTTCATTGGACAGAAGAAAAGCTCTACAAGGCTACATTTAGCTAGATATCCACAAAGTATTCTCAAAACTTTTGAGAATTAGGCATCTCACATAAGTAAGAATTCATTCCTAGTTATTTTAGAAGAGATAGGTGATAATCCTCTGTAGCTTGGGATTTTGTAGGGACTGGCTTCCTCCTTTTGTTTTGTTGAGCATTTGCAGTTTTTTCATAATTTTCTGACAAAATATTAAACAATTTGAGCATCTTTAACCTTTGGAAAAACAAAACGCAGATCACAGCATGGTAGGTCATCAGTATACAGAGCAAACTGGAAAAACTCTAGTTCTGACTAAGAAATTATTGCTGATATTTCACATTTCCATCGTGGAATGGGATTGTGTTACTCATCTCAGTGTCGGACTCCTAACATAAGCAGCAGAGTCATACTTCAAACACTTCAGCTAGGTGTGTTTGCCAAGATGATGACCACCACATCTGTTATTTGCTACATTTAATAGTAAGAATAACTTAATTTTCCTACTTTTTCATTTTCTGTGTCTGAATTTGTTTCTTATGCAGTATCTGCTCTCATTTCATGGCTGAGAAGTTGCCATAATAGTTATCAATCCTACACGCAAAGCACAAATTGGAAAAATATATATCAGGATTATATTACCTCTGAAATGTGGTTTCATACTGGCATGAGATTGCTTTGAATGTGTGAGGAGAAGGATGATGGCATGTAAGCAATAAAGAGTGTGTTGTAGAGAAAAATTTCTCCTATTGTTTGAGATTTAACAGGACAAATTTTAGGATTAGGATGATTGTGGCAGAGCCTAATCTAAAATTAAAGCCTGTGTCTGTTAATTTATACAGGTTAATCTGCTTTGATACTGACTTTCTTTGTGATTCTTGATTATTATCTGAATTTGTATTTTAGTTTCTCTGAATATAACACAGTAATTTCACAGGCACATAGCAAAATTTAAATATATACACATAAAGGGTGATTCACCTAATTTTAAGTGTCAGTGATGTCTAAATCCAAGATGTCCAATAATCTGAACTCTGTCTAATCGCTGCTATAATAGGACTTCCCAAGGCATGGCCCTATCCTAACATTTTGCTCTATGGATATCTATGTCTCAGAAATGTAGAGAGATACTTAGAATGTATCTTCACATTGATAATAAAAAGAACATAAACATGTATCTTGAGGACCTTTTTGAGAAAAATCCCAGTCTGTCTGTAAAAGGTAAAACTCTTAGAGAAATTATGTATATATTTCTGTGATTCTGAGTTTGAGCTGCACAAATGTATGCAAAATACATCTCCCCTTTGGGACAGCAATTTGCAACTTCAGTAAAGTTCCAATTAATGTGTTTTTGAAACCTTTCAGTAATATTATAATTCACCATAACAGAGTCAGATTGTCTCTGAATCCTCAAGTTACTGAGAGATGTGATAAATAGCTATTGTAGTGCAATATTATAAGACTTGAGAAGTGATTTGAACTGGCACAACTCACAGTCTTGATATTTGAAAGTTCTCAATAAATTTAAGTATTTCCTTTCAAAAGCATTTTTACACTTACAAATATGGAAAGTGGAGTAGTACCAGCAGCATTTTCTCCTTCTAAGGTGCCAGGTAGCTGATATAACTAGAAGGAAACTAAGCTACAATCCCTCTATAGTGTCAGTATTATCCTTCTAAAATAACTTTATTTGGATTCTGCTTCTTTGAAAAAGTTACTGCCTTATGCTGAAGAATCCATATTCCTTTTTAGAAATCAAACCACAAAGACAAAAGCTTCCTTTTGTTCTCTGTTACCTGACTGCACAGCAGGAGAGCTGAAATAAAAATTTCAAAGCATCTCAGTTCTTGTTTCAGAGGAAAGGCAGGGGTTTGGAGAACAGGTAAAAACTGTTTCTCCTTTTCTAGAGGTGAAGGGAATGGGAGGCTGCAGGCAGGCTGTCCACGGGGGAGCAGGGAAGCAGTGGAGGAGAGAGAACAGAGTTAAGAAATCTTGTACTTTGAATACAAAATAGAGGAACACTAGAAAGAGTACATCTGTTGTGTTTATTGGTGTTGAATTTGAGCAGTGAAAACAAGATGGCCAACAACGAGGGAGTGAGAATTGAAAACCTCAGCACTGCAACACTTAATTCTAAGAAGGTGCCTTTTTGCCCTGTACAATCCTCAGCTTCAAGTTAGCTTCTTCTTAGCTCCTGAGGACTTTGAGAACTGTTGGCAAAGACACATGAAACCCATTGGATTGATAAGCCTTGGGGAGAAATGCTTTTTGTGTGTACAAACCATGGAATAGAGATAGCAGCCTTGAGGCTAAGGGCAGGATGAGAGCCTGTTCAAGAGGACAGTGAAATGTGTTAAAGGGTGGTTCACAGAGGGCATTTTTGGTCTTGCTCCCAAAAAATAGCAAGGTGCTTATCTCTGCACTTGATATCCAGCTATGGCTCTTTGACTTCAGACAGTAAAGTCAGGTCAGTCTTTTGCTGAAGAGACACTAGAAAGAGCTGGTCCTCTGTAATACTTCAGTGCATAATGCACATAGCTGCAGGGCAAAAGGTACGTTTCAAAATTTCTTTTCTACTGGATTGCTGAGCAGAGACTCAAGTCCCTCACAACTCCAGCAGGTATTATGGATATGAACTACCAGAATATCAGATATTCTACATGAGTTTTCTCTTAGTCCTCTAGGTTGAAATCATTCAGTTTTATATAAATAATCATCTTTTAGACAAGGCATTTGAGCTGCACTTTTCCCCATGAGATTGTCATAAACCTCCAACAAGCAGAGCCAGTCAGACACTTAGTGTGTGACTGCTTAATTATCCATTTGTAGTGAAAAAAGCACTAAAGGAGACACCAAGAGAGCCTCTTACAAAATATTGAGCAGCCTTGTAGCCAGGGACACTTTCCTGGGAGATAGGAAATGCCATTGGACATTACTGTCCAGAGCAGGTAGAAGGAGATTTCCAAATCTTCATAGAATCATAGAACAGTTTGGGTTGGAAAGGACATTAAAAATCCTCTAGTTCCAATCTCCCTGTCATGCCATGGGCAGGAACAGCTTCCACTACACCATACTGCTCAAAGCTCCATCCAGTCTGGTCTTAAAGGTAGTGCCTTTTCTAGTGTTATTTCCAGCATTCTAAAAAGATCAAATGGAACATATGCATTAACACCTCACAGATTTCCTTTTTGGTTTCACCCAGTAGGTGTGCTTTGAGAATGTGTGCTGGGCGGTCCAGAAAGGACAGGGAAAATGCTTAGTTGGAGAATGTGCAAGTGATGGCTCAGTGGCCTCATTTTATGTGCACTGGGACATGCTCCACAGAAGGAAGTTACATATCACAGGGGCTTCAGGCACACTGCAAGTGTAGAGAATGAAGCAGTGTAGTCTTGGAGTTCTTCTGAGCAGGTATACTTTATATTTGAAAAACCATTGAAAATGCTTATACTAAACTAGACCAAATTTCAAACAGCATTTGAAGCATCGTTTTTAGAATACACTGCATTATTTTCTTTTTATGGGAGACATCAGTAAACTGTTAAGATTATCAGTACTTTGACAGATGTTGGTAATTTTAAAATATGAGAGCTTCTTTGTTTCTCAAAGTCATGTGCTTGTTAACCTTAAGGCTTGAATGAAAAATATACTATTCTATATTAATTTGAATATGGAATATATAAATTATCGACTAGGGAATATACAAATCTAATAATTAATTATACATTATCTCAGAAATGTGGTAACACAGGACTCAGATGGTGCTTAAAATTGTGATAATAAAGCACCATCATTATCAACTTGAGATTAGTCCTAGCTGTCAGACTATAGTTACACCAAGTTTTTTCTGAAAGAGCACTAATTCTGTCTTCTTTCAAAATTATAGTGTTTAGATAGATCAGTAATTTATCAAAATGTGTACACATTTGTGGTGTGTCATGCACATTTGTCCCTTATTTTCTGCACTTCTACACTGTTTCTTTTAAATATTGTGCATATGGGTTTTTTTACATTATATTTTATTAGCAAACCATCTATGTTCATTTTGTTACCTGTTATTTGGTTACAGAGGTGTCTCCCTCCTAATGATATAAAGCTATCATTTTTATGCCTGTTGCCACACATGATGCTGTCATTTAACCTGGAACACTGACTGTCACTCCCTGGTGAAATCTTCTGTTTCTGGAAATAAACTGCATTGTCGACCGTGTCTTTTAACCAGAAGCATACATTTTGCATACAAGTTGCCTACTCTGAAACATGGTTATGGATAGTCTTACATAACTGGAGTTCTGGAATCTTCTGCTTGAACTTCATTTTGGAAAGTCCAGAGATTAAGAGATGCCAGGTCACGCTCCTCAATAATGGGATGAGTGATGCTCTGTTTCCACATTATTGCCTTCTTATTCTAACTTAATTCTCTGTGACACCTTTCAGATGTGAGAGTTCTGTCCTTTTCTATGGGTGAATAAAAGTCATTTTACTTGTAGCCCTAACATGGTGTCCGTTTGGGTTCAGTTATGTAGTAGTATTTTTCTGATCTTTACACAGATTATAGAATGTGGAAGGAAAAGGAAAATCAGGAAGAAATAACTCACAGGCTGCCCAGGCTCATCTCCTCCCAGGATCCTGAAGCCAAACCCAGACTCCATTCTCCGAAGGTGAACATCCAGCTCCTTGTAATCAGGACCTGGTTTAAAGAGAAATCCCATTGAGCAAAGCATTTTGGTCTTGACTTGAGAATTTGCACCAACTTCCCTCCCACCTTGTGTTTACTGCACGTGACTAATGGCATCCTGGTTGGAGCTGGTGGAAACAAATGGGCCACAGACAAGGAGGAGAATTGAGTATGTAGGTGTCTCTTGGAGGATGGTTATGTTCAGTAGAATACACTAAACCAAGCTAGAATACATTCACAGAAGAACAGTATAGAAAAGTCTGTCCAAAATAGAGGTTAAAAATGTGTCTTCTTCCTAAAACTGACTGAATAATGGACTGCTGTTCATCCACCTCTGGTCTTTAATTTGTCTTTTCCTTGCAGTTCATTAAATCCTACAAAGAATAAACTGAAATGGGAGACAGAGATACATCAGTCCAGCTCACAAAATATGAAAAATCATTACAGGCCATTTAAGTTCCAAACACAGATATACCTATATGTCTTTTTATGTAATGTAGCTTTTAAATATTCCGCTTCCAGGTAATATCCTCAATAAGGAGTTTTGATGAAAATAATCATTATATACCTCTCAGTTTCAGGGTTTAAATTGAAAGCTAACATTATTAACGTGAAATCTTTAATGCTACTCAATTAAAGTCTCAACAGCTTTATGAATCAATAAGGTTGCATTTCCATATGCCTGCCTAACCTGTCCTTAGACATATATTACGTCCTGTAATATATCAGTTGAGGAATATAGAGTCTTTTAAAAGTCAGTTTCTTATAAAAGTGTTAGCTTCACTTGAAAGAACACTATATTCTGGGATAATAATAATAATAATAATAATAATAATAATAATAATAATAATAATAATTACTATTATTATTTTAAATATTATAAAGTGGAATCGTAAGCATTTAGAGGACTATTGTTGTCTATTGTGACTATCACTTTGTTGGCATGCTCATCAGAAATGCTTTAGACTCATCATCTAAAGCAGTGATTTGACAGGAATGGTGTTTCCTATGGACTGTACTCTGGTCTATACATTGTGATACAAAAAACTGTTGGTCAGTGTCAGCTTGTTGCTGACCCTAACAGAAAAAAAGGGATGATAAGGTTTATTTCAGCAAACTGCTCATAAGTGTCTCCAGTTGTGCCTTGTTCCCTCAGGGTGGAAGGGATTACACATGGCTGAAATATGGTACTTCAGCAGCTCTCACTTATAGATCTCCCCTCAAAGCCATCAGTGGACATCTCATAAACTGTGGAATTTGGCACATATCAAATGGTTTAGTGTGGGATTAAAGCCTGATTTGTTTCAGTCAGGTATTATTGCAAAGACAGATACAGAATGACATACAGTGGCTCTGTACTATGACGGTGCAATAAAAAACCTCTGTAAACAGCAGCATAGTGCATTATTTCCACAGTCTGTATTGGTGAAAGTGACACTGGAACACAAATATTTCAATTGGTAAAATAAAAGTATTACCTTTCCCTACCAACTTGCTTCTTATATATTGAGAAGACAAACCCAAACAGAACCAAACAGCTTATTATTACTGACTTTCTCCATTTATTTAATGTGTCTGAACACTAAAGAGCAAACAAATTCTGGGTGTGTACAGTATGTTAGCTTAATGTAAATAATTTAAAAGTTGTGAGAGTCAAAGGAATTTCAGATGAAAGCAATACTTTACCTGGTGTGCTGTCTACAAGGATGGGGCTTAGCACTAGGGAGACAGTTTTGTAGATAGACACAGCATGATCACCCTTTGTAGCCCAGGTTTAACACTCAAAGGCACTGTCTCCAGCAGTCTGTCACAAACTGAGCACTGTCTTTATTGTGCAGAAGTGAATGAAAATGCACAGTTGGGAATACAATAAGAAAAAATAAGAATGCCGGGTTGTGAAGAATACTTGCTTTGGCAAACTGAGATGAAAACCTCCCTCAGATATCGTTGACAAAGCTTAGCCAAACCAGTGCTGGCACTAGACTCTAAAATAAGGGGTATTATTTATTTTTTTAAAAGATGTTGTTTTCCTACCCCATTTAGAATGGAATACATAAGCCAGGTTGACCATGAAAAAGTTTAGGCTAAAAAATCCTATGCAGAGACATACTTTTCTGTGAGCCCTAACACAGTTTGGAAGCCTTTGGATTAATTGACTGGGCTACAATGCTCGTTTCAGAAGAACATTCCTTCCCAAAGACTTGGAATTCTGTGGAGCTCATTGTCTGATAACAGGTCATTGAAAACTACTTTTAAAAAATAATGTTCTTTCCTGTCCCACTAAGGAAGTAAAACACTGGAAAGGATCTCTGGGTCATCAAGTCTAGCTTCCTGTTACTACAAACCTCTGCAAGCAAGCAGCACACAGACCTTACCAGTAAAGAGACAGGCAAAGAAGACACTGGCAACTGAGCTTGTTTGTGGCCTTTGTCACTAGGTCACCCACCTTGCAATAGTATCATAATATCACAGGATCTCCAATGCCTGACTGGTACACAAACCTGTGTGCTGTTCCAGCTTTCATGCTGGGTATGATACGACTCCACTGGCTGCACTGATCACCTTTCCAATGCTCTAGAGATATATGCACCATAGATTGCTGAATTTACATCACTGAAACTGGACCTGACTTTTACCCTTAGTTTTTGTGCTTAAGTGATTAATGAAATAAGACAGAAGACTTATTGCAAGGCTCTCCAATAATATTAATCTTTCATTCCAGATGCTTCTAGGAGAATTGCTTAGCTTCTTTCTAGCCTTTTATCTCCACATTTCATGCTAAGCATTATCTTTTCCAGGCTATCATGGAAATGTTACAGTTATAACTGGCATTTTGTAAAATGTAAAGTATGGATTAATTAAGCACATAGCACTTGCTTGGTGTAAAAAAATCAGTTACCAGGTTAGTCTGACCAACCAACTTTTGTTAAACTCCCTTTGTGTAGTTCTCAGTTTATCTCCATATCACCAGTTAGTCTTTGAGCACAAACGTGTTCTAAAGCCTTACTGCTGCTGAGATCCTTTTTGTTTTTGAAAGACAGGTAAGTTGTTCACTACTTTGTGCTTTTCCACAAGAGCTCATGTTTGGTAGATTTACTAAAAGCCCCTATGATTATGTGGCAGCAGTTTCAATATTCCTGAATATACACTGATTAAGTATTCTTATCCATGAAAATGATTACATTTCATCCGATATTCCTCTAGCGCTTGCTTCTCCAGGATTCTGGTACTATTTTGTTCCTCACAAAGGATTGTTAGATATACTAAATTTTGTGTTTCCTTGCTGGAGCAGATTTTCAGTTGATCATACAGAGCAAATTACCTGTACTTACAGAAAATGACACTCTTGTGCCTTGCAATATACTACTAACTGTTGGTTAATATAACTTCATTATGGAAAATGTGTCTTTTTGTTTTCTCTTGCTAACCTAGATTAGCATCTTGTGGTTCATGCCAAGTAAGAAGTAATGAACAGGCTTACAGGCAAGCCAATACTGATTTAACACTGTCTTTTCCACTTTGCTTATCCTTCCAGTCAGCTTAATGTACTTCAATGACCTGTCTCCTACCAGTTTTACTGAGAGTTTCACTTTAAAGTCAATATTTTTTGCTCATGTAATATGGGCATCCTCTGCCAGAATGACAGTGCTCCCTGTCCTTCCTTGCCTTTCTACACATTTATATTAGAAAAAGAACTTTAACTTTGCCTGCTAGTAATTTCATTCTCTTTTTTAATAGTTATACCACTTTGCTGCTTTTTTTTGTGTGAAGGAAAACTTTCTTTGTTTGGCCTGGAAGAAAAAAACTCAGACCAATTCACTTTGCTAGGCTACAAAACCATCAGGCTCCCCTATGAATTTGAGAATGGTATTGGACAAGCTGCGATCTGATCATTGCTGCACAGTGAGGACAGTGAAGAGTGTTGGGAAATTCTTTCTGGTTCCTGAATGATGGGGGATTTGCTTTAAATGTAATGGTATCAGAATAGATTGTTACTGAACAATAGTGAGATCTCACAGGTGAAGATGTGATTATCAACTCCCAGCTACCGTTCTGCACTGTATTCATCTGAATCACTGGGTGAACAACACACTGATAAGCATGCATGTAGTTGTTTCTTAAATGTTGAGAAAATATATACCTGAAAATGCTTAATTAATTTTCTGTGTGAGACAAGTTGAACAAGTGTTGTGTGATTTTACAGTGATAAACCTGGTATTCCAGATGATCCCATAAATGTTGGTATAAATTTTTTTATTAAATCTCTTCTATAGTGCAATTAAAGGAAAGATTAAGTGCTTTTTTTTTGTAATAATTTTACAGTCTTTCTGGGTGTATTCAGCTACCTACTGAAAAGAAAAAGTGATTTGGACTTATTTGCTGAAGATGGTGAAGGTTTTTGTTTCATACAGATAATTGTAAATTGTGAATTGTAATTGACACAAAACTACAATAACTTCATCTGAGTTTCAGATGCTCTTGAAAGATGTGAAAAGCTTGAAAACAGTCATGGATCTGCTGCTCTGCAATATAAGTAGCTTTTTAAAAAAGCATACATATTCCCTCTTGATATTTATAGAGAGGAAAGCTGGCAAATAAAAGTTTCAGTATGAAAATCATCAAAGAAAAGAAAAAAGAACTGGTGTGCTAACAGAGTTATTCAATGTATAAACCCTACTGGGTTATGCAAATGTTATATGCAATGTTATATTTAATTTAGGATCTCTGTCCAACTTGTGTAGGACTAGAAAAACTTTGATAGGATTGTCAAAACAGCCTTTTTTTTTGCATGGAATGCCTGTTTTAGCTGTTCACTTAGCAGGATAACACTGGGAAATCAAATATTGCTGTTTTTTGAAAATGTCCATTGCCATTTTACAAGATTAATGTTGACTCAAACACCCCAGAAATCTTTTGATTTTGAAGGTTTTTGCTTTTACATTTTTACAGCACAAGATACAAGTATGAGAGCAAGGAATTGGTGATAGAATTCAGATAGAATTAAATTCAGATTTAAAAAAATGATTGCTTAAGCTTAGATTTGGGCATGAGCTGTAGAGATACACTTGTATGCTAAAGAGTGAACACTAATATGAAAGTACACATAAAACACAGTAAAACATAAGCGAAAACTGGCTGAGAAAAAAGAAATACCTTTCCTTGCTCAAAATGCAAATCTGTTATAAAAAGATTTGGCATAAGCATTCTACAACCCCACAAAGATCATACACAATAAAATGGTGACTGGGCAGTCATGACTATCCATCATCTTGAGAAATGATTAAAAAAAGAAGAATAGCTAAAACATAAAATGAAGGACAACTAGTTTACAGAAAACAAAGGCTGAAGAATACTTGCCAGAGGAATCCGCTCGAAAACCAGTCCTGGGCAGCACTTGTTCTGAATAGGAAAATGGGGAATTAAAGGTGAAATACATTTCTCAAGTTATTTAAAGATGCAGCATCAATTTCTCTGCTGTGTTTTGAATTACTAAAATGCAATTTCTATTTTTTCTTGATATTTTGTTTTCTCCTCCCCTCCTTCTTTACTTTCCATGTGATACATGTACATATTCTGCTAGATTAAGACCTCCCAGGCCATTTCTGTGCATAGTGAAAAAGATGGTGAGGTGGTAATGTTTCTTTAACACAATGTAGGTTCTGATGAAGATAAAATTTTTAGTTTGGTTAAAACTGTGAAAAATAGTAACAATATTTGTGCGTATTCAAGTACAGCAATAAAAGGGGAACTTTAATAGGTGTGTTTGGATGACTTGAACTCAGATGACTTGACCCCTGCTTTTATACAACTCATTTGCAAAATGTCTTTTATCATCAAGAGGAAGATTTCTCTAGAGGGATATATGTTGCCAATAAGAACAACTGATTGCACTTGAAGGTAAATGCACGTAAATCCCTTTAACATACTTTTTATGCAGGTAGTTTCAAAGTATTTGCATTTCACTATATGATGTGGAGCAAATAACTGTCTTGTTTTCATATAAAACTATTTTGCTTGCATTAGAGGAATCTGGATGAGTCTGTAGCTGAATTCAGTCATGCTTCCTTTGCTAATTTTGAAATGTTCTCTACAAGAATTTCTGTTTTACTATTTTGGCAGCACCCAGAGTGAATTGCAAAACATTCCAAACCAGAGGTGATTTCTATTGACCTACACACAACAAAAGGGCAAAAAAAGTATCCCATTTATGTGACTCTAAGCCAGAATATTACACCATGCATATTTCATGCTATAAAGGAGGAAAGGTCTTTCACAACAGCATTTGTAGGACAGTGATGCAACCCATGAGTATATACTGTCTTCCTAAGACAGAAGGGTGTGGTGAGAGACATAATACAGCATTTCCTCTGTGGGAAGCAGTGTACCACTTTGAAAGAGTTTAGACTAAAGCCACCTGCCTTCTGGTGGGCTGCCTCCTAAAGGCAGCATGGGCTGCAAGGGCAGCTGCTGCGTGATTCAGAGTTCACTTGAGATAATACTGAACTGGTTGTTGCAGGGCAAAGATATTTTCCAAAAGAGTTTCCCAAGAATGGAGATGTCTTAAATTTTTTTTGGTAGGGCTGTTTAGATAACAGTCATGTGCTTTCCAAACCCAGGTCCACTGAATGGAGACATCCATTTGGATTTGGTGTTTCTGTTGCATTTGTGTTTAACTGTCTGCGTTGAGTTGTGTCACGTGGGCTTTGTCGTTTGACTTTATAGGTGGCTGCATGTTTTTACTTTGATGGTTAAAGGAGATAATTCCTTCACACATTTCAGATTTTGTACAGTGATTTGGGATCCTTCAGGTGCGACGTGCTATCTAAATGTAAAATATTCCACCAGCACAGCTGCTGAAAACCAAAACCTTTGAAACTGATGCTGCTCCACTGCAAACTTGGAGAAATGATTTTTTTTACTCGCAGCCTTTCAGGATTTCAATGGAACTCTTAAAAAAGACAAAATGATTTTAATGTAGAGAAAGCAATTTCATCTTGATAGTCTCAATAAGCTTTTAGGTTTGAAGGTACACAAGCTTTTTCTCTTGGTCGCTCAGCTAGAATTGATCTTTGGAGCTGCTGTAAGATTGATTCATTCTGTTTCCATTTCTGCTTGCAGTCACTCTAATATCACCCAGAACTGGTCTCAAGCAGCAAAGTGGCAGAATCACCACCATTCTCAAACTGTGACCAATCAGGGAACTACTTGCTCTGTTGAGACAGACAGCTATATATTTTAAGTAAATTAGCAATGTCCTTTTTTGGGAATTCTTACTTGTGGTCAAGCAAAAGTGCCTGTCAATGAGGTGGTTTCCTTCAAAGCTAATCTCATGAAGTCTGATACGGCTTTTGTTCCTTTGCCTTGCAGAACTTCATGTAAATTCTGACAGTGTTAATTATCATCTTGTACTTGACCATTCAGCACCTAGCATGTGCTTTCACTGTCGTTAAGGAATTCACACACATGAAAATTGGAACTGTGCTATGCTGAACGTGCTGAATCAAAGCCTAAAGTTTTTAAATGTCTGATCACCAGAAAGATAAACCAAGGTGCAGATTTGTGGTTTTGGTAACCATAGCAAAGTAATGTTCATATTAGGAAGAATCTGTTGTCAGCAGTATGGGTCTCTCTGCAGTACACATAATTGTGATAATGTCACTGACACTTTGGAGAGCAAAATACATCCTCTAAATAGCTGTGCTCATGAGACAAGCAAACTGTTAGCAAATAGTAGAAAACTTCAAAAGAAGAAAGATCTGTAAAACCTCTAACATAGAGGAAGGGACTGAATTAGCACTGTCTCCATCTGTAAAATGCAGAGATCAGTAGTTTTTTTCAAAACTCCCCTAATTCTGTGCTCAAAGACCTTACAGAAAAGCAACTTCCAACAGAGGAGGAAGGACTGCTGGGCCTGGTCCTCAGCTGAGCAGAATGCACTTAATTTGTGCACATCCTGGTGCCTTCTATCTGCTAAGGATAAATTGAGCTGGTAATTTTACCAGAATACTGAGAGACTCTAGTGAGCTTTGTTCTACAGAAATACGTCAATTAGGTTTGTAGGCAGCTAACCTTACACAAGGCAATTTGAAACTTTCCATTTATTTATTATTGAATTAATGTTGACATTTTCTAAACTTCTAATAGATTTTTCTTTTTATATGTTAGATGTCCTGCCTCCACCTCATAGGAAATGAGGTAGAAGAATGAAGTTTTGGAGAGGCCAGGACAAAGAGACAAGTCTACCCAACACTGCCATCATGAAGAGGCATTTGTAGTGCTGAAAGTTTTAAAACGATGACATAAGATTTCTGTATTTTCCCTATGATTCCTTTTTGGTTGAACTTCTGCAGCTGTATTGCTATGAGTAGTTGTAGTCTTTCATATGAAATAGGAATGAAGTACTTACAAAGTAGAGCTTGAAAGAATAATAAAATACTTGTTAAATTTACTGATCTTTATTTTTTTTAATTCAGCTAACCTGTCCTAGAAACAAGAATCAAGAAAGTAAAACTAAGAAATCTTCTGAACTGTTATTTGTATATAACTATAATTAAAGTAAATCTCCACCATGGTGATGACTCCCTGTGCTCAGGAGAACAAGGATGCAGCTGTGCATCTTGAGAGGTCTTGCCATACATCAAGATTTGTATCCAACCCAAACCATTCTGTGGCAATCATTGTATGATTCTTTGCATGCAAGATGAATGCAAAGCCAAGATTAATTTTGCTATTAGAAGACAGAACAGTAAAAATCTTGCATACCTGCCTTCTTGTTTAGTCCAAAACCAATTACACTCATAGATTTATTTCATTTTCACTCATTCATTTTTAAACTGAAAACTGTAAAATATTTGTAAAAATAGACAAACAATAAACAAGACCTGGGATATAATCCTGATTTATATGAAATCAATGGTGAAAATAGCAGGATTCTTTGCTATCATGATACAGCCATAGGAGCACAATTCACCCACAATGTGACACAAGGGTATTTTCATTTACACCAGTGGAGCCACTGGTATTCTCTGGAGGAAGAATTTTGCTGATGAAAGGTAGGGACAATATTTGATAATCTGTTTTCCATATTCTGTTGTTTTCTGGATCAGTCTTTGTTGAATGCTAAATACATGGAACAAAACTAGCACAAGCAAACATCTATATTTCAGCATCTCAGTACTAGCCATGCTTTAGGTAAATGAGAGTTTCACAAGTGAGAAGAATGAGTGTGGTTATGCTGCAATGTCTTTTCCAAAGCTGTGGAAGCAGCAGTTTGAGACAGCTCATAGGCAATGCAGCACCCACTTGTCTCATGCACCTGTGGCCAACTCCCCTATGCCTACAAGTCAGTTCTCTAAAATTTTTACTTTGACTCTTAAGTACACTCTGCCACTTTGCAGATCAAAATCTATTTGTATACCTTTTTAGTAAAGTGTAAATTGTTAAAGAGAAAGAAATACTGCATCTTTAACACTGCCATCAGCTGTAAAACTGACACTTCATATTAGCAGAAGTCATTAGGGACCTACTTGGCAATCCAGCAATCAAAATCATTTTACATCCATGGTACTGTGATGATTATATACTCATAATTCCATCTGAAAATGCTTTTGGTTTCACTGTCAGTTCTTATAAGCAACAAATCCATTTTGTCATGGTGAGTAATTTTTTCTGCAGTGACGAACAATAGAAAACCATTTGACATTAGTCTGCTAAATTTCCTCTCCTTTTATTGTATCTCATCTCTTATTAAAAAGAATGGCTTATATTAATTTAGTTATATAAGTTCTTAGACCCTCTCCATGCTGTTGCTTAGGGTAGCAATAGATTGAAGGAAAAACCAACATGGACTGTTTGGAAATTGCTTTGAGAAATTCCCTTCCTATACCTCAGTTCTTCATACTCTAGGTCAAGGAGTTTTTTGATGATAATAGACCTTAATTAGGAATTTCCCAATACTTTTATTTACTAAATGAAGGCAGGCATGACTTACTGACATTAAAGGGCACTAACTGGTGAATACAAATATTGAAAGATATGGTAAACTGAGTGCAAGGAAGGTTTGAAACTAGAACCTGATTTTCTAGTTTACAGTCCCAAACCCTTTACCCATACAAAACCCCCTTTATACAATACTTCAGAATATTATGTATTTGGTGCTATCATAGTTCAGCATACATATGCATCTGTACACAGATGTGTATACATATGTGTTAAAGCACCATAATCAAAATGTGATTTCTTTTTAGACTAAAAATGAGCAGAAATGGGAAAAAAAGTTGGAGGCAATCTTTTTTTTGTCAGGAAAATACTGCCTGAAAAAAGTGGTAGTACCAATTATGTGAAAAGTTTCCTTCAATTTTTAGTAATTTCAGTCTTTAATTTTTACCTGTAGCTCTTCAGGCAACAAGCACTGGCAGGAAAATTCTACTTAGCTGTAGACTAAAAACCCCTCAGGTGGTAATGCATTCAGTGCTAGACACCAGGTAGGTTTTTTAATGTTCCATGAGTATTAAATTTAGGAAGCCCTGATTGCCTTAGTATTTTTCTGCAAGACTGGTATTTTTGTAGTTACACATTATGGATCAGTATAATGCTGTCTGACAAATCTTTGCTACTTTAATGCATATCTGTGCTGAAAATCTGGAGTGATGCTCCAGAGGAAAGGTAGCCTGTGAATATGAATTGAAATGCTTGTCTGTGACCCTTGCAGAAAGGTATTTATAAGTCTGCCTAAGAATACACCTTATTTTGTGGAAGCTAATTATGTAAATGCATTTGCTATTTACATATTTCACAGGTGCTGGTGAACTTTGCTTTTTGGTTATTTTCCAATTTTTGAAAATGTCTGGCAATAAAAAAAATAATTGCATAAAACAGCTGATAGATTTGAAAGGGACTTGAGAAATTCAAAATACTGTGGTCAGAGGAGACAATAACATGGGAGATTTTGAAGAAAGTAGCCTTTGTCCTTCCAGCTAAAGGTGGAATTGTAATTGTTCATATTTCACTTTTAATGAGAGCTTATCACTGGCTTATCTCATTCTTCCTACTGGCATTTCTGTGTCACATCATCAGCCTTGGCTAACTGAAGGACAAATGTAACCCAATGAATGTAAAAAATGTTTTGTTTTACCTCTTTCCTTAGAGGAATATAACCTATAACATCAAATTTCTATTATAACTAGAGAAATATTGGCTATATGATTCCCAATATCTTTGTGACTCTGGGTTGACTAATGTCTGCCTACAGGGGTGTCTGAACAATTTTTATAAACTGTGAATCTACAATAAACAGAGTTCAATATAAATATATGATAGGATAAGGATAATTTATAAAAGCAAAAATTTAAATTCAGGTGAGTGAAGTCTCCTAATGATAACTCCAGGGCTCCAGTTACAGCTGTAAAAATCTGTCTCATACGAAGTCATAATTTTTTCATTAATAGGAAATTCCGGTTCTGATGTTCCATTTTCTACCCTCTGCACCTAACCTGGTTATCAGGAGAGTCACTTACAATCTAAGAGTTTTCATGAGGAGAAAGGAGTTAAAGGTTTTGCTTTGAATTAATAGTAGGACAGAAAAAAGGAAAAAGTATCCAGTTGAGACAATTATGTCACAGCAGAAAGTCAGGTAGGTATACTTCACCATGGAGAAGAAGTAAGGAAGAGGGGAAGAGAGTAAAAACTAAACCCCAAAACCCAGAACAAAAAAAGCAAAAAAAAAACCCAAACAAAAAGAAAAACCAGAGAGACACCGTAAAGGAAGAAAGCATAAACCAATTTCCCATGTTTTGCTTTTAAGTAGTTGTTTTAGATGATGTGGTAGTCCTCCATAGTGTCTGGAAACCCCTCATTCTCCCTTTTTAATCTCCTTGGAGCTTTGAGCATAGGTGATAGGTGACAGCAGAGACTGGTGACAGCTAAGAAGGAAGAGCTGGCAGGCAACAGCTAACTCATGACAAACAATTTTCAGAGGTACTATGACTTCCAAAATAGAGCTGCACTCTGTTTTTGTACTAATGCATCATTTGATTGCCTCTGTGAAACTATTTCCCATGCAGAAATGGTAGTGCTTTGTAATTCATATCAAATCATTACAAACTGAAATCTTCCCATCACACAGGGTCTTGCAGGTTCTTCATGTTCCTTAGGTGGAAAAGCATTCCTGTAGAATGAAAATCATACTTCTTCATTGAGACTTCCTGCTTGAAACCCTGTTGTTGCTATTGTTAGGTAGGGATGAGCCAGAGGCAACACGCTGGTCTAGTTTTTGTCCTGCTTTGAGTCATGTTACATGTGCTCCTCACAGAACTACCCTGTTTGTCATAACTTGCTTCTCTCCCTCTCTGACTGGGAAGCAGGAGGCTTTTATGAGGTCCTGGTGAGAGCTGACTGTGGGGAAACCCTGTGATAGAAGGCTCTCTAAAAATTCAGAGCTGTAGAAGTACAAAAATGAATTGTTTAGTAAAACAGTCTCACAATGAGAGAAACAAAATTTTGCACTGTCTCTTTCTTTTTGAATTTTCCAGGTCATGATTGTTCACTTCTCTGCCCTATTTTTAGAAGATGAAAAGAAGGTCTCGCCAGAAGGTAAGGAAAACTTGCTTTGAGATAAGAAGTACTTAAAAAAACTAAGTAGCTGAACTTTTCCTGTGCACTTTTAGGGTATGTACTTCCCCAAAATAACCAACCTGACACTGCCAAATGGCAAGAACCAGTGTTGTCTTGAAACTCTCCCTCCTATATACTCAAATTAGATGACAATTACTTGACTCAGTAATGGATTTCCTTCCTGTTGTTTCCGTCTTCAGGAAACAGGGCAACTACGTGGAGCAACGGCTTGACAAATTGAGTTTGCTAAAATGTGTGCTTATGGCATTCATGAAACAAAAATGTCAGGGAGAATAGAGATCTTTGGAGGCAGCTATTTATAAATAAGGGATATAAATGAATGCAGACCAGATTTGGTTGGGAACTGTGGAACTAAATCTTAGAGAAAATGTTGAGGGGATGGCAGTGAAAGAAGATAAAAAATTTAAGTTTCCAGGATTAGCTGGAAGATGGGACACTGCTGGAAATCTAGGATAAGGTTACTGCAGTCTTGCTTTTCATCGCTTACTTTCTTCTTTTGGGCCTAGCAGCTTCATGATTTTTAATTCTTTGTTTTCCTAGGCAGCTGGCTGAAAACATCTCACATACAGTTTCCAGTTGCTGTTTGGACAGAACTCAAATGCAACTATACCATTTAAATACAGGCTTTAGCATAACTCCAACCCACTTGCTAGATGCTCTTCCTGTGGTAAAGCACATACTCAGTACACAGTATAACACAGTAGCTGATACAAGTAAAGGATGAGAGTTCATCTTAGTCAAAGAAGTGCTCAGAAAGCTTGAAGAAAGCACTCATGAATATTGAATGGTGTAAGATATCTTGTAATACAGTGTATAATCTTCTGGGGGTTAGTTAATCTTTGTAGTTGACATCAGATCTATATTCCCAGTTTTATGAAGGGCACACATGGATCAAGCCTATATCGGGGATCAGGATGAAAGAAAATGCTGTATAAATATGTATGTCATATATCCATATGGTATTTATGATATTTTAATTGTCTCACAGAGAGATTTATTTCAATGCAGGAAGTCTTCACTCTTGGCCTGTTGACTTTAACTACAGAAGATGGCTCTGATTGCTTAGTGGGAAGATTTTTGTTAAACTACATCACTTCCAAAAGCTATTGATACGAGAAATGATTATTTGCAAAGGATTTTGTTTGTTAGAGCTTTATATAAAGCTCTAGAGTTTTTTCAGTAGAGATGCTGAACAAAAAGTTTTTTCAGTAGAGGTGCTGAACTAGGTAAAATCCTTTCTAACTACGGAATGGACTATTTTCCTTTTAATTTATCATATACCAAATTCTATCACTTTGCGGAGTTCAAACAAATGTTTTTATTTATATATCAGTCTAGCCCTTATTGCACAGGAGAAAGTGAAAGAGGGGAGATGTCTGAAAACAATTTCCAATCTTTGCTCAAAACTAGTCTTACTTCTTTCAAACCCATTTGGCCTCCTCCACACAGTATCCTGATCCATACTTCAATGAGTTTTAAAATTCCAAAAATTATAGTCTGTTTTTGTACATTTTCTTGGGAATACCAGCCAACATGGACTACATGGTGTTTGTAAATATACTGCAAAGTTTAGTTTCTATGATTAACAGTTTATAATTGAAGATTAAATACTTTTTTACAGGGATCTAATTAAGTCCTCAAATCCATATTTACAGTATTTAAGATATGTGGTATTCCTTAAAAAATCCAGCAATTTATTTAGAGTACATAGAGTTAAATTTCGGATCTTAATTTTAGGTACTTGTTTAATATATAGAAAACATCAACAACAACTATCTCTGCCCTCACCCGCCCCCGCCCCCCCCCC
>JANPWX010000257.1:4436519-4500724 GCA_024734555.1 Trochalopteron elliotii | reverse complement strand
ACCTCCAGCATATCCATTCTTGTGGGGACTGGGAATACCAAAGCCAAAGAGGAGATGCTGATGATGTTACTAAGGTATAGGCCAAGGCAAGTAAGAACAGTATGAACCCAGTGTTGGGGACAATAATGTATTTCCTCCAGACTATCACTTTGCATGCTGAAGAAATGTGAACATTCCAGGTCTCTGGGCCCAACTAATATTAATGGGCTGGTCTGAATCAGCTCCAATATTTTATGTGTAATTTATAGCATGGTTTGATCTATAAGCTCAAGTATTTTACAAAATGAATTGAAAGGTGGCATGTGCAACTAATGGCAGTGGTGAAGAAGCTTTAAGTAAAAAAGTAAACTATTTTTAAGAATTTATCTTAATATGTGCAAAGGCTGCAGACAATTTAGAACAGTATTTTTAGCTAAAATGTTCTTTACAAAAGGAGTAAATAAGTCTAAGCCCTTTTATTCTTATTGCCAAAAATATGGGATATATTTCAAAACCATGAGAAATTAAATCAAGATGAGCATCTTGATTGCTCAGTACTTTTTTGTATAGGTCTTCAAATAGTACTTTATGCTTTCTTTCTTACTTCAAATAGTACTTTATGGTTACTTTCTAACTGACAAGGATAATGTGAAAACTTGTCAAAGAGATTTTTTATAAAAACAAATACATTTGAAATTACTTTAACAAATGTCACTTTGAAGTGAAAGTACGTGAAACTCTTTTTTTAATTGATAAATTCATATCTTCCTATTGGTTGATGATGAAGAAAAAACCAGCAGAATGTGATGGCACATATACTGTGCTTCACCAAGGATTTAACAGTCAAAATGGGGAGATGAAAAATATAAGGAAAAAACACCTATGAAAGTCCAATATTAGAATCTAGGCAAGATCTAAGAAAATATGTAAATGTACAATTTTTGAAACATTTACAATGGCCTCTATTTACTGGAAAGAAAGGTAGTTTCTTTAAACTACAAAAGATAATTACAGAAAATTATGTCAACAGTGACACATTCATAGGCAAAATTTTAAGTACTAAATGGTCAGCAGGGTCAAGAGAGCTTTCACTTACGCCTACTTTCATAAATAGCTCTTGATTTCTCATACAGCTCATATGGGTCAGGTTTTCGTGGATCAAAGGCCTCTGTTGAATCAGGAAATGAACTCCTGTGAAGAGCGGGTGGATAGGGAATGTTCTGTGGCATAGCTGGAGCAGACACACTTGTTTGAGGGCTGCCTTGATTCTCCCATCGTTCCATCATCTGGAATAAAAACATACAGAGAATAAAAGTGAAGTTTTCCAAAAACTGTGGCTTCCACAATGAGATGAAAGACAGTGATTTCTGTTGAAGATGTGTTTTGCAAAATTAGTAAATCTGTTTGCCGCCTTTTGAAATGAAAGGTGTGTGTTGTGCTGTTTATAAAATGACTTGGCTAAATTTACTTCTTAATTTGTTGCTCATGGCAAGATGTGACCTTTCTCAGGTTAGATTAGGCCCAGCATTACATCTGAAGCATGTGGAGTGCCTCTCACAGAATGTGCTGAGCTACTGGAAATTATTTGCTAAAGGTGGAATCTGCAGGTTTTTAAAGACACAATCATCAGATTCATCAAAATACATAACATACATGAAGGTAGTGCTTAACAAAGAAGGGACAGACTGTGCAGCAAGTGAATGACCTTAATGCTGTATCTCCTGAGAATACATGAAAATAACTAGCTGCCCAAAGCAAAGCAAAAAAATAACTGTAACTGGGAACAGAATTTACAGCTCCAACTGATGATTTAAAAAACCAAAATCAAAACCAAAACCAAAACAAATCAAAACCGAAAATTATTACAGTACATATTCAAGCATCTAGTGTTCAAAAAAACCCACTAAAATGGCATTGTACAAACAAGTTTCCAAGCACAGGATAAGGCTTTCAACTCTTCCAGACCATTTACAGGAAAGAAGTCTACAGCAGCCTATTGTCTATGCATGAAAGACACCTCAGTTCATGCCTTTTTCAAGACTGTCTTTAGCAGTCTCACATATATATCAAGCCTGAAGGTATGGTAGGCTGTGCAAAAGGAGGCTTGAGCATCTGCCCTTTTTTTTGAAGAAGAAGTTGGCTACTAATCAAGGTGCATTCGCAAATTTCTTTGAAAAGGCTAACTTAAAAAAACCCAAATATTTATCCCAGGAAATGAGTACTTGGCTATTCCTATAACCTCTCCTGAGGATAAAGGTGGTAAAGCCTCCAGAACAGTGTGTTCTCACATATAACCCAACAATGGTAATTATACAAAAAATGCCTCTTGGAAACCAACTGATCTGTAATTAAATTCCACTGACTTCTGTTGTTGTATCAGTGAAGCTTTATCAAAGATAATTGCAGGTTTGCAGTGAGCTTGCTCTACAAATTCTGTGACTATCATTTGTCTTTAGTTCCTTGGTTTCAGAAGGTGTTTGGGTCAGCAGGTAGGCTTTACTCTCTGTTCTGATGATTAACTGCATCAGGCTTTTTTCATACCAAGTATGTGTGGACTACAGATGTCTTAGTGTCCTCCTGGTGAATATGCTGAATAACTATCCTGCTGCACATCCCAGGTGATAGGACCTTCTTAGGCTCATACTCAAGAATAAACAGATTATAGATATTGGCCATTTACAGTTGTCAAGCACCTCATTCTTTTACAAAGTATTATTACAGTTCAAGCTGTGTTTCTGTCAGAATTTCAGCAGTAAGGAGGGCTGGTTTATTCAAAACTCTAAGTATGTACATTCTGTGCAACACAGTGGCATATGGAAATACCTGAGTTGCCATTGAAATAGCTTAGGTACAGAAATGTACCTTGGATACCTTCAGGTACCCCTTACACCAAGATAAATCTATCCTCTGCAAATAATTAGATAAATTAGCCTATGTGATAAGTCACATGAATAACACAATACTACTTCTGACAGCCCTAAAGAAATTACCTCCAGTAGCTATAAACACTTACACAGTATATAATTGCATTATGGAAGTGTAAATTCAAAGGTCTCTAGAAATACACCTGATTAGGACCCCTATGTCTAAATAGGAAAGAAGAACTAAGCTCAATTCAATTTCCATATGATAAAGGAAAATACCAGAAAAATATGGTTAGGCTTTACCTTCCCTTAGGAATCTGAAAGAAGAACACAAGCCAGTAAAACCAAACTATCTATCCTATCATTATGAAAATGAAAAACATGCAGGGCCATGTCTGTCTAGAAGTGAAAGATTCCTAATTTCTTGGAAAGTGCTGGGGAAATAGATCACTTACCTCTTTCAAAATGCGAAACTGGACAAAATTAAAATGCTTAAAGAAAGATTTTAAAAAAGAAGGGAAAATATAATTATCTTTGATAAGCAAACTTTACCCTGGAGAAAGGACAGGAAACTGGAGATGAATTGGCAAAACCCTACTGGGTCCCATATATCTAATTCTTGCTTGCTGGTTAGCTCTAAATCTTCAAGTGTGAAGTTCAACCAGCTAAATAAGCAGATAAACAGAAGGGGAATTATATCTCTCAAACCTGTATCAACTAATTAAACAGTCACCTAGTGTTCATTAATGGAAGTTATCATAATGCTACTTCAGAAAAGAAGGCATTCTTGGAAGTGAGTAAGCACAGTAGTAAGTGCAGGGCAGCAAATGCAAATTGGGGCAATAGTTTGGTGACATTGCTCATGGTCATTTTGCACTAATATTATACATGATATTCAAATATAATATAGGTACTATATACATGGGAACCACTGGAAATATCTGTTATCCCAGGTTACTCTGTTTTCCTTTGCTGTTACACAGATACAGGCTGTGCTGGGGTGTTGGGGAGGCTTTCTAAACCTCCTGTGCTGCCCTTACTGCTTCAGACTGTCTGCAGACAGTGATGCAGGCACTTGGTTTGAATCTTACCTTCAGGTCTTGGACACAAGAAATTTATGTCTGACTATTTCTCTAGTTAAAAGGGGTGATAGAGAGAGGAATTCACACTACCTTAACTCGGTTAATCATTTGTGAAATCTTTTGCTGAGATTACCCCAAAATAGAGTAGCTGTGAGCAGTCAGCCTGCAGGTACAGCACACAATGATGTTCTATCAGTCTATGAGCCCTGGTTTCCTTACACAATTGCATGGAAAACTGCATCAACTCAGGTTGTTTTTCTGGATTCTGATCATTGGCAAGTGCTACTTGAGCATGAATTACCATACTGTTTACATAATGAAATGTTGCAGAAAATCATGAACAATAAATACACTGATATTTATATATTTGATGTGTACATGGAAAGGCTAAGTATGGACAGGAGGAGGTCTTCAAATGTGGATCTTTAACAAGTGAGCTCCAAGCTATCTATTTCCTCACTTTTTATCTGAGATTAAAGGTTGAACACCCCAGCCATTCAGGAGTCTTAAACTGGTGAGAAGAAGCCAGCCTTTAGTAATCTGATTTATTTTCACAAATGTCACACTGATGAACAAAGCAACTTATGCAATACTTATTCCAATATACTGTATAAAGACTCTATGCTTTTACAGCAAAACCACCACAAGCTGAAGCAGTCTGATGAAGTTGCATCAGCTGTTTAATTGCTATTTGTACTTGACAGGGTAAAAAAAATTATTTTGGCAAAACTTAAGCATGCCATGCTCCAATATGTACGAGAGTATGTAAATTTGTTCAGATTTAACATACTTCCCCTGCCTGCTCCCCAACAAGAAGGGTCTAAGTCCTTTAAACGTTATTGGTACTGTTATTCCCATTGCTCTTAGGAGTCTTCATTATCTATTTTCCTCTACACACACTTGATGAGAATTAAGAATTGCTCCAAGGTCTGTAAAATCTCAATAAAAAAGCCAAATTAAAAAAAAAAACAAAAACAAAACCAAACACCAACAAACAAACAAACCCCTAAAACAATAAAACAAACCAGACAACCAAAAATAATAGCCTATGAACTCTTTTCATCCTGTGAATGCTGTCACAAATTCAGGAAATAATGTGGTGTCAACAGAATAAATACAGCAATTGCTTACAGTCTTACAGTAGGAAAAGTCCTTCCACCTTGGGTTTTACTCTCAAAATCATGGAAACACAAAAAAGTTGATTTAAAGGTACCTCAGTCAGTTCTGAGCCCAAGCTCTTATTTGAAGTGTGACTATTTGCAGCTCTAGGTCTCCTAAGGCAAGAAAGAATAACCATCTCTTTGAGGATGTTAAACTCAAGCCATTTGTAAACCAGAAAAACTGCATGTTGTTAATTTCAAAGAATTTGCCAACTAGAAGACTAGACTGGCCTCATTTCTTCTGCCTTCTCCTCCAGACCTCTTATTTTTAAGCCACCACATTTCTGGGTCTTGCCGCCCATCTTAACATTAAGGTCTTCCTTTTCCCAGACCACTTCTGGCAGACTCCAAGCCAACAGACCTTCAGAGCTTATCAGGGAGGCCACCCCTGGTATGGTGTCACTTGGAGCTGAGGCACTGCTGAGAGGTATCTCATGAGCTGGGAACAGGATGGGTAGATGAAAGTCTACAGAAATTTGCTTTGCATGACAGTCATCCTATGAAGTCAATGTGTACAATTTTGAAAGGAAACTTACAGGCTTTGGAGTTTTCCATGGAGAAAAGAAACCTGAAATAAACAAAAAATAATGTTAGCAGCTTTTTCTGATGCACAAAGAGTGGACGCTAAGTGGTGTCTATGCTCCCATTCTCATTCAGGTCTGCAGGTAATATTGATAGATATGAAAATTCTCTACACACAAGGGGTGAAAACACAAAACACAAGGGATAATTTCTAAGAAAAAATAGATAGAAATATATATATATATATATATATATATATACACATATACATATATATATATGCAAGTGGAGCTATTGAGATCATTGCCATACTTTACAAACAGCATGGGATTAGGTTGAAATTAAAAGAACTAATCAAAAGGACTTCCAAATGTCTTGGTGGACATTGGATAAGACACCAAATGACCTGGTATTGATGTGTCAAATGCAGTCGCACCTTTAGGAAGAAGCATTCAGAACATCCCATCAACAAAACCTAATAATACAAGAGATTTTTTTAGAAGAAAAGCCTGAAGAAAAAGAACTGTTTCATCAGTCTAGATAAGGTGGCTGAGTCTTGAGAGGATTTCTTATTTTGATACTCTCTTGGTTTTTGGTCTTAGCAAGCAGTCATACATGACTACCTCTTTTACACAAGTAGTTATCTCCTTTTCCTTAGTTATTGACTGATTGATAACTTGCTTCAGTGACTTCCCTAAATTTCAACTCTTGTAGCTTACAAATGTTTAAAACTCCAGATATGTCTTTTTCATAAAAGGAAATAATTTGAAACATTAATTGTAAACACTGTTCCTATCTTATGCATTACAATGTTAAATACTTTACAAAGTATTAAATTAAAAAAAGCCTTACAAAAGGTATCGGGTTACATTTTTTAAAATACCAGCTTTCAACACAGCTTTCATTCAAAAACTCATTCTCAGTTTAACAGCAGGTAAAAAAAAGTCTGTGGACCTTCCTAGGTAAGATTAAAAGCTAATAACATTTGCTTTCATTTGTTTTGTCAGAAACAGAAATGGGGCTTAAACTGAGATATCTAATAGGAGGGCTGCTCTTTCATTCAAAAAATGAATTCAGCTGAAAGAGTAGTACTGACTTCATTATTTCTTTTTCTAAAGTGTGTCTAAAAAGAAAATTAAAATTACGAGAGCATTAGCATAGTAGCTTTCTACAGACAAATCACAACAGAAATTATATTTGCACATATATTTAAGGTTTGTAGAATACTGTGATAATGAGGTAATCTTTTCTGCCCTGATACCTAATTAATTTCAACTGAAATATCTTGCAGTGTAAAGCCATTTGAGCCATTTGTAGTGAAACACTGGCTATTCAGTAATGCTGATATGCTTTTTTTTTTAAAAAAAAAGTCTATTGAAAAAAGTAATCTTGGAAAGGTTTATGTTTACTGACTCTACACTGCCTGGATAAAAACTGCTTTATTAACAAGTGGACAGATTTCTTTCCATCTGCAAACTCAAGCTGAGATAACAGGCATCCTTGATAGATATGGCTTGTACATCACTTTCAGTATTAAAGATTCTGCAGCACAAACTTATTACATAACTTATTGCATGGCAGATGGCTACCTTTTTATTACCCACTGTGTTTCTGTACTGCTAATAAGAGTGAGGACTAAAAAGTACTTTTCCACTCTGAGCTAAAGATAAGATTAGAAACTTGCTCAAATCAACTTGCTACCCTGATTTGTTGTTCAGAAACTATTGTTAGAGGTAACACTCCTTACCCATTGATACTAGTGCACCTCCCATAACTTACTGTCATCAAAAATTACCTCTGATTAAACTAAAAAGTCTTTTTTTTCCCTATTTATTTACTGTCTCCACCTAAAAATAAGTTATACTGGAGATATAAAAATTTTGCTATCAGTTAAAATATATTAAGTAATTAAAATCAATAAACAATGACATATACATCAAGTCAAGATTTTTTTTTAAAAAAAGCCCCTCAATTAAAAAAAAAAGCAATTATTTGCTCAAACAAAGAGAATATAAACTTATATGTAGCTTGGAGGTTATGGGCACAGACTGCAACATACAAATGACAACATCTACACTCAAAACAAATAAAAGGCAATATTTATTCACACAGCATGAAATTATGTTAAGAAAACTAACAGATATAGGATGCCAGAGAAGTAAAAGATCCAAAGGAAAATTAAAAAAAAAAAAAAAAGGGGAGATCCATATGTGTACAAAAGGATGCTATAGAAGCAACAATCTCTAAAGGTAACGAACCTTGGGACTAACAGTAAAGTCCATTCTTCTGATTTAATTTCATCTGTTACACCTTGACCTCATGTAAGATGAGATAATCTCTCACTTCTGTCAAAGACTAGGTCCTAGACTAAAGAGGTAAAGGCCTAGTTCCATAAAGCAAACTTTACATTACATATTTTACATATTTCTTGAGAACTTTAATGTTGTCTCACATAAGATCTACACTCACAGCTGAACTAAACATCCTTTTCCCAACCTAAACAAAAATGATTTTTATAGAATACATGGCATTACCAGTTACTCAACATGAGACTGATCATGAATAATTGTTGTGTACCAAACATCCAGAATTATCACTGGTATTTAAACACATGCTACAAATGCTGCATATTCAAGAATTCAAGAGAATATTGCATATGTAGCACATTGCAAGTGTTAAAGAAACTTGACATGAAGGACATAAAAGCAAAATGCACTTTCTTGGGCATGCTGCACCCCTCCTAATTTACACTTTTAAACAGTACTCTGCATGAGTACAGGAACAAATCCTCTAAGTGTAGAAAACTGAGGCTTAAAATCTCACCTGAAGAATATACCTTAATAATGTATATTCAGTGTCCACTCAACAGTGTTGGCTGTCTGCAGCCACATCTGCAGCGGGCAATGAGAAGAAGTGGACTTTCACTTAGTTTGACCTCACTTCACACCACACTTTCCCGTGACTTGGTGGTACTCCTTATATGCTGTGTGAGCACTCCCCACCAGGCACAGCTGGATGACAGCTGCCAGCAGACTGGCATCAGTTCACATACAGATACTGATGTATCAACAGGCTGAAATTTGTTCTCCAAAAAATGCAGCTTTTTTTTTTTGAGTACAAATTCAATACTAATACTACCCCATCTTCTGATCAACTCACATCTAACTAGAAACATGTACTGGATAAGCTCTTATAACCTCATTCCATCTCCACATTTCTGCTTCTCCCTCCCCAAACTCCCAGCCTCCTGCTGTCCAACTTGTGATATCTTCATAAAAACTTGAGTAGCTGAAAAATATTATATACATTTACATATAAACACCCCTCATCTCCATATCCACATACACATTTAAAATCTGAAATAATAAAAGTCAACTTAGATCCACCTAAAAATACTTCATGCAGCCTGTTCTTACCACGAGTGGCTTTTGGCTCACCAATGTGCCTGACAGCCACCCCTTCTCACAGTAACCTCCCCACACAAGCTGTAGCCCATCTTTTGATGATTTCTGTATGTTTTTTATTAATACTCCTTGTAAAGACAGCCAGTACAGATCTGCATCAGTTTCAGAAAGGAAAGTGGGGTTACTGGCTTTTGTTAAAGAGCAACCACCACCATTCATCCATCCGGGTGCTAGCAGGAAAATACATGTAAGCATGCAACAATAAAAATACATAACCTCATATTCCTCTGCTAAATTGGTTTTGAGAATATGTTTTCTTATTCAAAGTTGGTTATTTAAACTGTAATAAGGTACAGCAGCTGGTGACCAGCACATATGAACATTTTAATTATTTAATTTTAAAAAAATAAGCTGAGGTGCAGTAACAACCACACGTTTTCTAAAAATCAGAATTACATTTTCTCATACAGCAGTGTCACAAACATTCTTTCTGAGATTGCTTTTTAAGTCGTATTTACCACCTTCCAAAATGAGCTTCCCTGGAAATCAGAGCTGTGATGGTTTCTATGTTGTAACTTAACTAAAAAACACTGTGAACTGAAAATAAATTTTGGATTCAAATATATTAAGAAGAAAAGCTTTTTTTCCTTTTTTTTCAGATCAAGGCAAATTCCAGCTTCAGTTTACTGTACTTCTTTTTGATGAAGATATCCTGTAACAAAAGACAAATCACATCATACTCATTGTATCTACTCCTTCTTATATTCAAGGTAAAGTATGCTTTTGTTGTAAAATATTCTTACAGATATCATGTGCCTTACAGTTCAGCAGGGATTTATTGTTGAAAAGTTTAGTTTCCTAAAAGCAGCTTATCTGGCAGGACTTAGAGCATTTGCAAGACAAGAGTTCTCATTTGTTTCCTTTTCAGTTGTGTTTTTGTTGTTGTTTGTTTGTTTGTTTGGGTTTTTGTCAGTAAAAATCATGAATTTGGCAAATTCCATGATGTCAGTAATACAAAACCAGCCCTTGGTTATTAGTCTGCTACCATGGGGGTGACTTTTACTTCATTTCTATCTTCATTATTCTCACATTTTTGCATTGTTTCCTGGAAAAGTTCTTCACTTTGCAGTTCTTTACTTTTTTGTGCTTCACCTTGCAGAATCATAAGTAACTAACACAGCTATTGCTAAGTCACAGGACTTTTCACGATGGTCACCTCTGTGGCAGATGTGTATGGATAATTAAACTGAAGCCTGGGAACAGTTTGATTTCTGCAGTGACGGCGTGTGCTGCAGGGAGGAACTCAACAGCATCAAACACAAAGCCTTTTAATCTAAAGCAATGTTCAGGGTAAGTCAGCATCCCTCCACATCACTTGTCACACTTTCACTTGTAATGGGTGAAAGCCCACTAGCTTCCACCAGGCTTCTTGGGAGCTTTTTTTGTGCTTTAATATCCTTGTTGCATATGGCTTCCCGAACAAAGCTGTCTTAAGCACTGAACAGACCTTTCTCCTTCCTAGATGCTTGGAAGTCACTGAACAGATGGCTGATGAGCACTCCCAGAGCCTTAAATGACTCCACGGGCATCTTATCAACATCCATGTGACAACACTTCAAGCAAAAGTTTTCCTTTCTAGAAAAGTTACTGGATAAATTTACTGTAGATTTTTTTTCCCCTGTGCTTTTTTTTCTTTCTCTTACTGGAATCCCTGAGATGTCTATCAGTTGTCTACATGGGCCTGATTTCCAAAGGTGTCAAATACTCATTAACTTCAAATGGATGTGACAGGGGAGAACACTGAGAGTTCAGACTCAAATGTTCACCTTCAGCAGGGTTCAGGGAGCTGTTTCTTGCAATTCACATTACACCTGGTTTCTCCCTCTGTTGTTGAGCTATGTTAGGTGTGGTCAGATTGGGTGCATAGAACTAATGCTACCATTGCGCTGACTCATTAAGATTTAAAATATCCTACAATTAAAATTCTGAAAATACTTGTGGGAAAGGTAATTTCTTGTGTGTGTATAGAAACGAACATATACCATTAATTCAATTACTCTTCAAATATTTTCCCCTTTTAAGGAAAAGAAACATGATCAATGAGAAGTAGTACATTCAATTAATTTATATACTGTAGTAAACAAAATCTAAAAGGAGACAGTGAATGAAAATAAATGGAAATAATACTTATGAAAACAAGGAGGTGATAAAAAGTTTCAGTTGATCATGTCATATTTAAAGTATCAGATGATGTATAGGGAATGGCAATTAGTAGTTCCATTTCTAATAAAATCAATCATTATAACATAATATTTTTCAAAGGTCTGTCTTTTTCAAACAGCTCTAAATATTGAGCTCTTACTCTAGCAACAACAAAAAGTTGATTTACCTTGAAATAAAGAGTAGGTGTAAGAAGACTGGGAGCTCTAGCTCTTCAAGCATAGTTAGCTAGTCCTGCTGACAGCTGTCCTTCAGAGTGATGGTGCCATGCTGTGGAGGATCCATTTGGTCTTTAGCTGGGATGGCACCTGATGCAATGGGTCAAAAATCAACACATCCCACATCAGAGTGAGATGATTGACCCACTACCTTTGATCAGGCCACAACATTCCATATGTTTAGAGCCAGTGCCTTTTCCCTTGCAGTAAGCTACACACAAGTAGCATGGCAAGTAACTGATATAGCACTGTATTGCACTGAGATGAAGGCTGGTTACAGTCATCAGTTGTATCAAATGCAAGTTCACATTAATAAAACTGAGAAATACATTTGTCTTCTTTATAACTATATACATATGCTCAGATGTTACTAAACCCAGTTTTTCCTGAAAAACGACTCATAACAGTACAAACTGATTCTCAATAGTTGCTTGTGCTGGCATTTTGCTTTATTTTGCATTTTGCTACTTAACTGCTCCTGATCTCAACCCAAGTGAAACCACAACAAAAGTAGTACTCCAGTTTAAATTATCACTGTTTTTCACTCTTTGGCCTACTACACCTAGGAAAATTGATTCCAAAGAATGAATATATTCCTGCTTACAATCTATGAAGCTATGGGCAAAAAGCTGTTCAGAGGAAGGTCAGCTACATCTTTACCCCATTAGGGTACCACACTATCTGGCTTATCTCTACTCCAGATAGCTTAGGGGTATCATGAGTCCAAGTCTTTATTGCAGCTCTGCAGAAGTTCAGACTTCTTACATGTAGCATAAAGGGTGAGACAGAAGTTTATCAGAAATGGTGTAGAGGTAGAGGAGTACCTTAGGAAAATGTACCTACTCTCATCCTACTGAAGGTGCTGAGCCAAGTGGCTCTGGTGCTGACATGATTGGCTATGGAGTGCTCGTGTGAGGTGCACGGGGGAGTTGTCTGAACTTGGGAAGCTCAGAGGAGGGACAACAGCAGTCTGCAGCTCACCACAGTGGCTGACAGGACCAGGAACAACAGGCCAAGCCTCCTTCCAAAGGATAAAAGAAGCCTGTAGGGATCTCTAGGGGCCAGAAGCACCATCAGCATGGTGGGCACACAGGGCCTGGTGAGGCACCAAGGACATGATGTAACAGTCTTGTGGCAACTGGCACAGAAGGGCACCCAGGAAATGTGCTGAAACCCTGGCAGCCATAGGAAGAAAGACATGGCCTCTCTGCACCCACCATGAGGGACACAGCTGCCCACGTGGAGCTCCAGTGGCAACATGCTGCCACCCCGGTGCCAGGATTTTCACTGCCCTTGTGCCAGGACTGTTGGCATGGTGAGGAGCTCCTGTGCTCAGTGACACCTCTGGGAGGTGAGTAGGCTGAGGAATCAGGGGGAGTGTAAGAGTATCAGACTACTGGAATCTCAGAATATTCTGAGCTGGAATAGACACACACGGATCATCGAGTCCATCTCTAAGGGGATGGAGCCCACAACCTTGGCATTATTAGCACTGTGCTCTAACCTTCATTCCCTGTCTTCCCTGGGACAGACTCCCCAGATAGACAAGACACATGATAGAATTTGTTATCCTCTCCCCCTGGCCGAACACTTAAGGGATTGGTGGCAGTGGTGACAAGTGCCTGCCCAGTGCTTGCCTCCTCTGGGACTGCCTCACCTCCCCAGGTGTCCGGGCATAGCAGGTATGAGGCTCTGCAAGTGGAACCAAACATAACAAAGGTGGTTCTTCATCCAGCATGGGCATGATGCTGTTGTCAAGTTGGCCTGCTCCCTGTGCCAAAGCTGCCTTCCAGAACAAAGATGGGTCATTGTCACAGGAAACTCCCTTCTGAAGGGAACAGAAGGCCCAATATGCAGCCCAGACCCACTTCTTATGGAAACCTGTTAGCTCCCTGCAGCCTTGGTTAAAGATATGAAGAGAAAGCTTCCTACCCTGACACAGCCCTATTATTAATTTCTCAGGTAGGCAGTGACGAAGTTGCAACAAGAGGTTAGAGGGAAATCAGGAGAGACTTCAGGGCTTGGGATGGCTGGTTAAGGGATCAGAAGCACAGGTAGTGTTCTCTATTTTTACAGTTGTGGCAGATTACAATAGAACAAACAGGAAGAACCATCAGATTAATCCTTGGCTATGAGCCTGGTACGACCAGCACAAGTGTGGGTTTTGTTTTTTTTGATCATGTGTTAGTTTAGAGAACACCAGTACTTCAGGGAACAGACAGGGTAGAGTTGTCTCATAGTGGGGAATCTATGCACAGGAGTTAGCAGGACTCATTGAAAGAGATTTAAACCAGATTTGAAAGGGGTAAAGGAATAAAACCAGGCTTGCTAGAGGTAATCCTGGGGCTGCATGTCACTGTTTGAGGGACACTGTGCTCGCAATGTCCTCTGGTCTGGTGTCTCAGTGGAGGGTAGGGGATGGAGATCCATGCAGTAGCAGAGACATGAGGGTTATTGATCTGCTAGAAACCATGCAAGCAGGCAAAATGGTCACATATGAATTAGGGCTTCTCCCCTCAAAAAGGTGTCAGGATCAATAGCCCAGCTGGAGAAGGTCTACACACTGCACACAGCACAGGCAACAAACAGGAAGAACTGGAAGCACAGTTCTTGGTACTACAGGAAAGCTATGACATAGCTGCCTTCACAGAAACGTGGTGGGATGACTCACGTGACTGGACTGCTGCAATGGAGGACTATAAACTCTTCAGAAGAGACAGGCAAGGAAGGAGAGACAATGGGGCAGCTCTGTTAGGGCCTGTCTTGATAGTCTGGAGCTTAGTGATGTGATGACAGGGTTGAATGTTTAAGAATCAGGGGAAAGGCCAACTAGACAGATAATGTGGTGGGAGTCTTTTGCAGACCACCCAACAGGATGAAGAGACACATGAAATATTCTATAAGCAGCTGGGAGAAGTCTTACAATCACTAGCATCCTGGGCAGTGATCATTCCCCTGCACTCAGCAATGGTGAGGCCACACCTTGAATCAGTTTTTGGCCTCTCAGGACAAGAAAGACATTGAGGTGCTGGAATGGGTACAGAGAAGGGCCTGCATAGGGCCAGTGAAAGATCTGGAGCACAAGTCTGATGAGAAGTAGCTGAGGCACCTGAGGGTGTTTAACCTGAAGAAAGGGAGGCTCAGGGGGGACATTTTAGCACTACACATTTCAGGCAGCAGGTTGTGTTGAGGTGGGGGTTCATCTCTTTTTGCCAAGTAACAAGAGATATGACAAGGTGAAATGGCCTGTAGTTGCACAGGGGATGTTTAGATTACATTTTTTGAAAAATTTCCCCACCTAAAGGATTGCCAAGCAGTGGATGGAACATGCTGCCCAGGGAGTTGGTTGAGTCACTATCCCTGGAGTATTTAAAAAATGTGTAAATGTGGTACTTCAGGACATGGTTTAGTGATGGACTGTGTAGGGCTGTGTTAATGGTTGGCCTTGATGATTTTAAGGCATTTTCCAATCTAAACTTTTTTATGATTCTATGATTCTAAGTTTCTCTGTTTATAGAGCTGATACAAAAGCTTTAATGACTGTGAGATCAGGTACTATCAACATTTAGCCTTTTAAACATAGGAGCGCTTTTTGTGCAGTTCATGAAATTTCACTGACCTAGCCTGATTAAGCAACAAATTTTCAACAATATTCAAATCTTCACAAATAATTAGAAAAAGGATAGCTACTCAAAGTCATGAATGCTAGAAGTAATTGCTGTTCAAGCTGGAACCCTCACTGGTCACCTGAGTCTATCAGAATGTAATCTAAAATACACCAGAGAATCTCAAGCTACCAGTAAATTTCACTTTCATGAATAGCAAAGAGTCTTTGTTAGCAAGAATACAGCCTTCAGGAAAGGTCAGATGTTGGCATGGTAATGAGTTAATTTACATTCTAATGGACATACAGGTATTTATTTTCCTTGGCTGCTGCAGCTCTGTGAATTGCTTATCAGTCAGAGATTTAAAATAATTTATGAAACCAGGAAAAAATCCCTACAATACCATGTCCTTCTAATTAATCTGGATGTGAGGCAGAGAATTTTTGCATCATATCTAAAATAGTGCAGAGGCAAATGCAACAGTTAGTGACAGTTTCTGATGTGTAACTATACTAGACTTTGAAAAAATAATAAAAATCTCGATTTGCAGAAATGAAAAATACATTTTTGGAACAAGCTTTGCATGTGGTCAACAAGAATGGATTATTTTCCAAGGACAAAGTTAGATACTCAAAGTTAGAATGTCTCATTTTTACACAAACTGTCTTCTCTTTTCAGACACCAATTACCAGAACAGCATTACCCTTACAGATTTATTTCCTTGCTGATAGCAAATTGTATTATCTGAAGGACAGTCATGTCTTGGAATAGAGAAAATGCTGCTGCAGAACAGATTTTACTGGGACAACTTGACCTGGAGTAGAAAAAGTTATGGAATTAAGGAAGAGCCTTGTCTCTTTTTATGACAGAAGTTTCTACTAAAAGTTCAAATCCTTAGGTTTATATCCTAGTTTTTGATTTGGAGATGCAGGTAGTATGGGATGAACTGTTATTTTCTTCTCTGAAGTCTAAGACTATGTATTTTTATTTAAATACTAACCCAATTAGCAAAAGTCTGCATGCATAGGTACGCATACATGATGAGCAAGACATCTCAGATGTTTGCTCACAGATTGTTGATTCTATCAACATTTTGAAAAGGTCAAGGGTATATTTTTGTACAGACATGAAAAAGAACCTTTTCTTTGGCTGAAGGGAAATTTTCCCTGAAGAATCTCCAGGCTTGCTCATGTGTGTTGTCTAATGGCTGCTGCTAGAAACAGTGTCACTGGTTCTCTTTCCAGACTAGCAATTACACTCTTGACTGTACTGCTCTAATGCTGTGAGAACTGGTCATGAAAGCAATGCCTTGTCTTGGGCAAAAACATATTGTTGAATGCAACTCCCCCTGAGCAGAGCAAACCCAGCAAGGTGAAAAGCCTGGTATGTGTCATACACACAGAACCAGCAACATCATTTGGAATATAAATTGAGACTTCAGAACCCTGACAGCTTGTGGCTGTTGCTTCTAGAAGGGCCTGTAAGTGCTGCCATACCCAAAAAGATTTTGTATGCTTGCTAAGAACACGTCTGACAACTCAGCCTGGCTTTAGTGAAAGCTAATTTAAGCCTCAAAAACTTTCAGGAATACTGCATCATATTTTTGGAGCTCTCTGACAGTCAGAAACTCTGCCTAACTATATCACTCTCTCTGCTCTTTCATGTGTTTAGATCCTGCTCCCATTTAAGCTTTAACACTTTCTAAGCCCAATAAAGAAATCTCACATTGCATTATAGTATGTCATGTTGATGAATATCAAGGCATGTTCTAAATATTTTCCGTTATAACGTAGATGGTGTGTAAGTTGTTTTAATACAGTGTCCTAAAGTCATCTTCATGAAAATACATTCACAAAATGTCTTCAGCAAGTGTGGGGGAAAAACATTCAATAATAAACCATTCTTTTGCTTGCATGTCTATTCTTCTAGTGCTGCCAACTGTGACAAAAGGACCTTTGGTGGGAAGTGAGATGGAAGATACATGAGCATCTCAACAGAATAGGATATATGTCAGCAGTTAATTAAAGTCCCCATCAGTTATAATAGAGACACAAACACATATGCCAGATTTAGATATTGATGTTCAGACAAGTAAATTTTCACATCATAGTGTGTGAATTAGGAACTTAACACAGTTGCAGAAACACAGGTCTAGCTAGTATTCGGGGTGCCATACCAAATATTATTCAGAAATCTGTCCTGCATATGACACAGAATCCACAGAAGACTTCAGAGCTTCAGTTGTCATCCCCACTCTGCCATTCCAGTGAAGATTTCTTGGTATGCCAGTGCATCTCAGATGGCCCTGGATGTTGCTAATGAGCTCAGAGTCTCCCTTCTGATTTCTCTAAAAATTGGGAGCACTGGACAAAAGTTCATCATAAAGCAACAAATAAGTGTAATTACAGAGACTTAGAGAACCTCCTGGCCTCCTCTGACTGCATGTCATTATTAAATTACACAGTAGTGACTTCAGTATTTTGTGTTTAATACGTATCAAGCTGTCTGCATTTGCTTTTGAAATCTGTTCTGTAGAAATGGAAAGTGTCAGGAGCTCAGGTGTGTTAACCCTAATTGATGCATTTTCATACCACATGACAGACACTCAATGGCAACATAATAAAAAGGTAATCATGCCACTTGGCCACAGTGGTGAAAGCTGAGATGAACAATAGCATGATTATTTGATGCTTTGGATCCAGATGTTATTCAAAGGAATAATTAATTTCCAATTTCCTGCTCCTTCACACCAGCTTGACAGATGAGTTTATTCCTGGCTATAGGGATTCAGGTAGAACAGAAAGATTGACAAACCATTGGAGACTGAAAGAGAAGACCAACTGGAGAAGCAAAACTTCTTGCAAGGCCAAGGTTTACATGGTTACGTCTTAGATGTGAAAATGCAATATTTAGTGTTGAAAAGCAGAATATTTGGCAAAGAATGTTAGTGGAAGGCCTGTGTACAGAGGGCAACAAAACTGTGAAAAGAACAGAGAAGTTCTAAATTTGCATTTCCCTGGTTGAACCTCCAGATGAGATGCTTTGCTTTGAGTTACTGAAGATTTGATATTGTCCACTCTGACACGTACCCAGTAGAGATAAATGTCTTTGCTTTCAAGTTCCCACTCAGGAGATAATTCTCAGTATACAACTTACTTATCAAGAAGAAAAAAACTGAATTAGTAAAAGCTTTGCTGATCATTTTAGTGATTTAAATTATTCTAGTTAAAATGAAGTTCAGATGGTTTAGCATAAGACCACAGGAGCCTGAAAGAAAAAAAAATGAGAGAGTAATAATGATCAATGGGCATGATATTACTGCAGTACAGAACACTGAAGAGTATAAAGCATGATAAATTGATCAAGATGACCTGGCTTGCAAAAAAACCCATTAAGAAATGTCAATTTTTTATGAATTCCTGAAAGTTTGGAGTCGAGCAATTAACATAAAGAACGGCTGTGTCCTGAAGTCTAATGAGAGAGGAACAGTATTGATGTGAATTTTATGATGTTTAGATTGTGTGCTGGTCACATGTAGTCCTGTGCAGTAATTTAAAAAGTTAATGAACAGAACACTAAAAAATGATGCTGGAAAAGGATCCTGACAAGATAGTTGGGAAGTGATAAGTATTAAATGAATGTATTACAAGAAAAAGGAAGAAAAACTGTGAATAGGTATTTTTTTACCTTGTGACATTGCTGTGTCTCTCAGAGACAATTGGTTTCAGACTTGAGTTAGATGACATGTCCAACATAATGGAAATAAACCCCTCAATACTGAGAAAATTGGAACAGTACATAAACATGGCAAGTTAAACAGAGGAGATTATGGTGCTGACAACCGTGAAGCACTTTGTGAACCTTAAAAATTAGCATTTTTAGAAAGACATGCTAGGGTACATTGCATGTATGTCCCTCCTTATTTAAAATCAGAATTTACTGTGCAAGAAAACAAACTTGGATGTAATTTTTGTATCCATAAACCATCTTCTTCCTCAGTCTAGCCTTATATGTCAGCATCCCCATTTGATCACAAGACAAAAACTGAATTTATGCCTGAAGAACATAGCTGGCTGAAGGAATCTGGATGAACAGGACAGTTAATCTGTGATGGTCATGATATATTCTCCTTGTGTTTCCCCAAAGAACAGATAAATAAAATGCCACTAAGGGTAGATCTGTATGCTCTTTACCCAGTCACCCTACAGGCTGACTTGTGTATAATCCCAATCTGATAGGATAGGAAATATCTTGTAGAGGAAATTTCCCCTGGTGTTCTTTTTAAAAAATTTATATTTTTAACTCTAACAAGCTACCTTAAAGAATATAATTCATGTCACAGGGATCGACAAGAAAGGGTCTACTTAAGAGGAAATGGAAGGAGAAGGTTAATTCAAATTAGAGCCTTTTATCAAAGGGAATTTCCATTGGTTAATGGTAATTTTCTAACACCATTTTTGTGAAAAGCAGCTGCATTTCCAGAATGTATTGAACATTTAATAGGTAAAAAAAACCATTAAAAAATCAGATCTCAGATGAAATTTCTATTCAGGTTCTAGACAAAATACCTACTGACCATCTAACATTTAGCAGGATCGTTTAATATTTAACAGGCACTAAATATTAGATATCCCTCATAACATAGAGCCTGAAGTAATTTACCCAGTTATAAGCAGGCCTTTGCTTTTCATACCATCAAAAAGTTTTTGATCTATCAGGCAACTGACAGTTCTAGACAAAGCTCTACTTCTCAGTGGATGATCGTTTTGGTGAATTTTTTAAAAAGCATCAGGACTCATAGGATAGAGGAAACAAATTACAAATCCATTCTAACTTAAAAAAATTGTATTTCCATCTACTCAGAAGTTAGTAATTCAGAAAAATTTGCTGCAATTTGAAAATAAAATCATTATGCAAGAGAAAACAACAAAAAAATTGTTTTCAGACCTTCCACAGAACAATTTTTTCCCTGAAGAATGTTCTGAAAGTTGTGTGTTCTGCCATACAAAGAGACCTTAAATGGGAGACACGGCAAATACCTATAATTCTCCTTAGTCTGGTAAAGTTTATTTACTGTTGAGGCAAATAGAAAAAAACCAAACCAGTGTGCAAGTAGCTATCACATATTAATGAATAAAAATGGGTAGCTCTGTAGAAACACAAGTCATGAATTTTTATTCATCTCTTTCCTAGTAGGAACAAGTTAGAAATGTAACTGAATTGCAATTCTACACCAGTAATCTGCAATAGATGCATTTAAATTTAGTGACAAAAGTATGCATGTTGTTACACTGCAATTCTTTATCTTTCAGACAACAGAGAGGAGCAAAAAATAAAAAGCTTTTGAGTATTTCAGCATTAATACTCACTCTCTAGACACTAGGCTTGATCCTCCACCTGCAAAATTTCAGAGGCATTAATTTTTCCTTTTTTTTTTTAATTTGCAACACTATTTTCAATGCACAAAATGATTATTTTCTTATTTATTATATTGCATTCCAAACCATTATTATTTATTTTATATTTCTTTGATGTCTGTATTTTTTTCTAAATATAAATTTTATAGCTTTAAGTGGCAAAAAAGAAAGTTATAGCAGTATGTTTCAATTTAAGTATCTTTTTTTTCCTGACTTCATAATTATAATAATGCATATTGCTTATGTCTTTAACGCCCCAAGTAGTAGAACTGGTGCAGTAGAACTTCCCCTTTCTGTAAAAATCTCTGAAATCCCTAGAATTTCTGTGTGATTTTTGTTTCTTCATTACTAACACACAATTAAATAGCCACAAAAATGATAATCAGTTCAGAAAAAAAAAACAACTTCAGTTCTTAGTTCCGAATTCAAGCTTTTAATCTGCAAGGCAAAGGATATACCAAACTGGTGAAGAAATTGTTTTCTATTTTGTGGCAACAGAGCACGTTTTGATTTGGTGTTTTTTTCCCACATAAGCCTGATCTCAGACTGGCCAAAGACTTTATCTAGACCTGCCTAGACTCCTTCTTACAAAAGCACCAAAAGCTTGGTTATATATATAACAAAAAAAAAAACCCAAATCACTGAGCTTTATCATAATAGAACTAAAATACATAAATAGGGAAGATGTAAAGTCATTAACTGGAGAACACAGAAATCAAAGACACTTGGGAACAGCTTGCCCTGCTCACGATATCCCTTCATTAGAGGTCCCTGTTTCCAGTGCAATCAATGACTCCCTGAGTTACAAAAAGCTCTGTATAGTCCTTGCTAAGTCCCCAGATTTTCATCCCACTCCCTCTGCAGCCCATGTGTCTGTGCTTTGCTCCTCTGCAGGTTGCTGGATTAGGCTGTTGATCTCCAGCTTTCTGCCCTGACACTCCTTCCACTTGCTCAGAACCCACAGCCCCTGGAAATGTCTCTCCATCAGGACCTCAGGAAGGAGGGCCTGTCTTCCCTGCAGATGGACCTGCTTAACTCAGGCACTTTTCAGAGGAATAAAGGCAGCCTACACACTTGGAAGAAACCAAAGAGATCTCTCCATCAGGCTGCTGTTATCTATTTGACACAGAGGATGGCTGCAGCCGTTTCAGGTAAATATTTACTCATGGTAACCACAAATGTCTTTGAAGCAGTTTTATAGCTAATAGACTGACAGCCAGAGAGCTGTAGGTCAGGGACTGTGCATCCTATCTGCTGTAAAAAAACAACACGGCTCCTACCAGTACTCTTTATGTGACCCAAAACATCTTTTCTGAATGTCTAATTCTTCACTAGCTGGTTTCTATCCTTTCAGCTCTGTTTTAGACTACTTTTCCCAAGCAAAGTAATTTTCTTTAATTTTTACAAGCTTTTAATGAACAACTACTTGCAAGATTCCTCGCAGGACATAAATCCTGAAATCATATGCCCAGTTGTCTGCACAGGAAATGAGATCTATTGCAGGAGTTAGGTAGTAAGGAAACACCTTTCCATCTACCTTGCATGTGGACAACTGAATCAGCCATTACTTTTGCTAATGAAGACATGGAAAATCCTATATGGAAATCCTGTATGGAAAATCCTACAGAAATGCCATATTTCAGGTCTAATAAAATAGAAACTTCAAAGATATGACATCTACAAGAAGCCTGATCTTTGCATATTATATGGAAGTGTCACAAAGTAACTTTGAAATAAATGGGAAAAAACGGAAAAATAAGTTGGAAGAACAAATATGAAGAAACAGGGAGAGACAATCTGAAACAGGACCTCATTGATTTTTTTAACATTAGTAATAACTGCAATAAAATAGTTTACCAATGGCATCTTACTAAGAAAAATATAAACAAAACCTTTAGTTTCACAAAGTTTTGCTGAATCTGCCTTTTGTCATTGTGATGTTATGCTCAGGTGAATATACATAATGATTCGAAAGCATTTTAACAAGTTTGGGTTGCATTCCTTACTCTCTTTCAGGAATTAATTTGCAATGACTGGATAAAAACACTTCCTGTCTGCTGATACTTAATTTATTAAGCATTCCACATTGCTCTTTATCAGTAATGTCTTGTACATTCAACGACATGGACCAAACTCCCTGCCAACTGCAAAGTTTATCAGTATTGATTTTATGTTTTCTACAGGATTTTCAGAGAAAGTGCATTTAGTCAGAAGCCAAGAACTTTTCCTAGAGATAGTTCATTAAAAATAAATTCCCCCACTGATTTCCTAATTATAATTATGTTAAAAGATTGATAAGTGAAGCAATTTTTCAATCCAATGTAAGCCATACTAATTTTACTTGTTTCCATTTTTAGGTAAGGAGTGAAGTTGTTGCATGTAAAGACTTACAAAACTCCATTATATAAAACAATTAAATGTTATAATAACATTCCAAGTATTAATAAAGATATTAATATATATTTAAAATGAACTATCTTATGTAGGCTACATTTCTAACTTCACTTTTATAAAGAAATCCAGACTATTTTCTATAGTAGCATGAATGGGATTCCAGATTAAGCCTTAGTGCATGAGACAGCTTTCAGCTTTTGCAATAATGCAAGGGTTTTTTAAATAACTTTGATTATTACCTATGCTTGCCTCTGGTGTGGGCAGAACTCATCCCATGCACCCTTGTTCATCTGGCTTGTCAGTTAACCTAAGGTTCTCATCCAGACTTCTCTCCAATCTGTGCAGCATAATGGGCAAACCCAGAGAACAAGCTGCTTAGGCAATGACTGAATAGAATGATTTAAGTCATCTTCTTCAGGTGCTTATTTTCCACCACTGGCTGTAGGGGTAAATATTTTGACTCATGTAGACTAGAAATCTAATTATTTTACAGTTAAGTTGGGATGTCACCAAAAGTGAGTAGAAATTAAAATTTGAAATGTTGGCAGGTGAGTTCTGTAGAACTTTAATAATCAAAAGGGGAGAATAGGTTCTTTTAGAATACTATCCATTTCAGCTACTTTAGATGTTTACAGTAGCTGAATGGTACCATAGAGATGCCTGTTTCCCTCACCACAAAGGATCCCTGCTTGCTGCCCAGAGCAGATGAGGAAGGATTCACTGCTGCTGCCTACACAGGATCCACGATAACAAGTGCTGTGGAGAACATGGCTACATGTGCTGCAAGGCAAGACTGGGAAGACAGGTTGAAGAATGTTGCATGTAAAAGATTTTCAGCTTATTTGCCTTTAGGGACATGTGAAAAAACATAGAATCAATTAATCACTGTGAGATGAATACTTAAAAAAGACGATTTTGACTGAAGCTGTATATAGATGGTTTGTCTTTTAGTACAAAGCATCCTAATGTGATGATATTAGGATAAAGAACTTGATAAAGTTAAAAGTCTGATATGCAATGAACAAGTTACAAGAGAAACTTTTTGCTTACTCAAGATTAACTTTAGTAGAAATAATCATTCCAGTTGGTGGTCATGCAGTGAATGTTAGCTGCGTCAGACTCTCCAGATGTTTCAATTTTAGAGCCAACTCCACAAGCCACTGAGATCTCCCAGAGATACTACATAGTAAGTAAATAAACAGTGCATTGTTTTTCAATTACAGTGTGAGACTAATTTGTTATGTATTTAATCTCTAGGAACACATCTGGCAAGCTGAAATCAAAAAGCATGTCACCATTCTTCCTGCTTGCACTGACTTTCAAAAAATTCTCATATATAAAGAAATCTATATTCAATATGGTGTAATAAGGAGACAAGATTAAAAAGCTTCTCTTTCTCTCTGACAAGTAGTGCAGAAGCAGTTTAAAATTATCCAGATGATGATTTGTTCAATCAAAGACCCTCTCTTTTAGCGTCCTGGGCCTAAATGTGGGAACCATAGAATATTCTAAGTGTTCAGTTTGGAAGGGATAGTTGGAGCTCAGGTAGGCCAATCTCTTGCTCAAAGCAAGGCTAAGTTCAAAGACTGGGCTGATATTCAAGAATGGCAACTTCTCTGAATTGCCAAATGAAGGAAAATGGAGCCAGAATGACAAGCAATAAACGTGCAGACTGAGGAAGGACTGGGTAAAACATGGAAAACGCTAATGAAGAATGGCAGAAACTGGATGGAGCTGACTATCTTTGACTCTGACACATTTGTTGACTCTTACTGCCCACAAAATTCTCTCTGGGCTGCTCTAGGGCCTTCCACCAATGTAATCATCCTGCATTTTGGCTAGCCAGCTGAATCATCTGCCAGAATCCTTCCATTTTCAGTAAGTATTTCCTCCCACTTATTCCAGAGAACATGAGATGTTAAATCGTGTGTGGCTTAAGAGTGATGCGAAAGAGAATCTGGGTGTTCTGATACACTCTCCCACCAGAACCACTATTTACAGTTCCTCAACTGGTCGTTCTTTTTTCTCCATTAAGGAACAGATTAAGATGTCTTTTGCTGTACTTCAGAGATATGATATTGTTTATATTGCAGTACAGAGGCACTGCTTGGCCCCAGATGCCTAAAATAATCATATTTATTGAGAACAAGTTAAAATACAGAAGTTATGCAGGGGTTGTAAAAAAAAGAGATTGGCTTTATATTGATGAGTGAATTTAGTGAAACTATTAAAACAGAGGTAATACTGTGGTATTCCCACAATCAGCAAACCTTGTCTATGATGTCAATTAATCCCTGAAGTATTAATAATTTTTAAAATTTATTTAAGAAAAATGGCATTATAATAAAAAATATTAGTACTACTACTATCATCATCATTATTTATCAACTTAAAATATTAGCAAATTTTCTGCTATGAAAAAACCTAATGATAGAAATGGAAGTGAATTGATAAAATGGATGTAAAGATCATTAAAATATTTTCTAATTCAAAGATTTTGCATCTGTGGTTGTATTCATGCATACAGACTATTTTTCTAATTATCTGAGAATTTTTAGAAGTGCTTGATCTAGAACACATGAAATACAATTTAGAATGCTAACATTAGAGAAAAAATACTCTAAAAAGTCCATTGAGTATAATTTGCACACATCTGAAATATACACTAAAAATAAGGTGACTCTGGGAATGTGTGTAAAGAACGCTTGCCTTCTTTTAGCTTATGGTAATAAAAGGTACGAAACAAATAAAAGTGAAGATTTCTCTCATTTACCAAACAGGAACATTGCACAGTGTATTTCTTCTGTGCTGAAATACTGTTCCAACTTATGAAAAGTTTAGCTTTGGAAAGCAATTTATTTCCTTTCGAAATCTGTTTGGACATACTTGGGAGTCAGCTTTCAGAATTTGTGCCTGGCGGCTTTGGCTACCATGTCCTTTTTTAAACTATAAACTAAAGGTGACACAACAAAGGGATATGTATCCTGGTGCTGGTTTTGATTGTGTTTGGATTATGAGTCACCCAAAACCTTCCTGAGAAGGCAGTGTTGTATTTAATAAATGTTATAATATTGGTTTATTAAAAAAGAGAAAAAAAAATGAGCATGAATTATAGAGGGCAAGCATAGCCATTGTTAAAGCCTTCCTTCCCTTTTTAAGAGTGTAAATGAAAATTGCTCAAAGAATTGTACAGCGATTAATACCTCATTTAGAAGACTAATTTAGTTTCTGCATTTTTACTGGATATGCAAACCATAGGGGCCAAGAGAGTTTGGTGGCTTAGGAAGTGCCTGAAAAGCACACCTTCCCATCTCCCCAGTGGTGTGTCTCAAGTCTGTAGCACAATAGATAATGTAGTCACTTGTTTCATAGTGTATTAGCTTACTTTATTACTATAAAATATTGCACTATTTTACAAATCACCACATCACAACGTCTACACAATGTACTTTGACAACAGATTTGGAAGTCCAACAAATGTTGTTTAATAGGACATTACATTATACTGAACCAACAAAAACATTGTTCAACACATTTAGACTAAACTTTAGACATGCCTCAGTACACAAGCACAGGTTTTATGGTACTTTTTTAGAGTCCAGCTCTGTAGTTCTCCATCCTTAGGCTGAGATCTCCCAAATCTCCTCTGAAGAAGGTGAGATTCACTCAGAAACTAGACTATGGGTGACTGGGAAAATACCCCAAGTTTCTTCATGCCTCAGTATTGCAGTAGGCTCTCCCATGTACTGTGCTTGGGAGGTATTTGGCTTCAAAAGATGTCATCTGTCACTGAGATGCACAGTCCAAGAGAATACCATTAAGTTTTCTCGTAATACTGCTTGCAAGTGCAGAGGAGAAACTTCTCTGGCCTGGCCAGATTCCAAGGCAGACAGGCCAAAATGTCTCTTTTCTCAACGAACTGTTCTTCAATTTGTGTGAGTTCATTCACTAATATCAGTAAGACTGAAAGCAGTCTGCAGTACTGCCAGTGGAGCTGCTGGGTTCTAGCAGTGACGTGGGCTGCAGCTAGCAGATAATAACATGCCCTGTACCTCCTCAAGAGAGACAAGGAGTTGTCTGTCCTGAAGGCAGAGTTCCTGCACCTTTGCACAAATCTTGTGTGCACAGTAAGTCTCTCTGTGGTTCTAATAACTCTTAATGTCTGACTGCTCACTGTTTGTAGCCTCTTGGGTATAAGAATTTAATGCCAGAATAGCCACTGGAACAATGGCAATTACCTCTTTATGGCATGCAATGATGACAATATACGCCTATACACTCGTGTTTCTTTTTGCTAAAAGGTTTTCTACAGGGATCTATTTCTCCAGTGTTCAAACTAATTCCTTCCAATGTCAGCAAGAGTTAGGCACACATATCCCTAGGAGAAGTGTCCCCAAGTTTTAATAGAAGCACTGTTCAAATTTCACACAGACCATAAAAGCCTACATTAGAAAACATTTTCACCAGTGACAGAAGCACTTTTGAAACAAAATGCTTTCTAATAGTCATTAAAAACCTTCTGTGTAATATATGTTAAAAGGGTTTATCTAATGCTTTGCAAAATTATCCACAAATGTACCACACAGTGCACAAACATTAATAAGAAAGAAGCAGCAAAACCGTAGCACTACCACTTTGAAATGCAATGCAATTAATACTACTTCTGGTAATACACTGTAACAGCTACTAACTATTATTAATGTCTATTTTTTCAGGAATCCATATTCATTAAGGAGGTCTATGGTTTCTTTATCTTTTATTCAGAAATATGGAAGCAATTGCACACTGTTTCACTGCTAATCAGAGCTATACAAGAAAAGATATGAAAGTTTCATTAGTGCAAATTTCAGGATAACTGGTCTCCTGCCCTAACTCCTCCTGTTCAAGTTTGTCATTCCCTGTGTTACTAAAAGGTTACAATTTCTCTCAGTAAAAAGATTTACATTGAATCCCTTCATAAACAAGGCTCTATATGTAACATTTGTTGTTTATCTGCTATAACATGTAATATTTATTGAAACAGATTTTATACCAGATAATGGCAACAAGATGCTTAAAAATTATTTCAAGTGAATCCAAAGCATAAAAAAGTCTCAATGTGTAGGGAAAAAAGGATGTAAATAATTGGAAGGTTACTGGAGAGTACATATCTCACAGATAAAAAATATGATACTCTGCAAGGTGAGACATGCCTTGTTAAAATGAGTCAGGAAAGCAGTGCTTCAGAAATTTTGTTAATAAAACAGCTTTTTACAACTTTTTAACAACTGTTAAACTGTTTAACAACAGTTTTAACAACTTTTTTTTTTTGCATGTTAATGGTATTTGCTAAAAACCTTTCAGAATTTTTATTTCTGGAATTAACAAAGGAAAGACAATTGTCCTTCTCACAAGGCTGTTAGGAAACTATTTTGCACAAAGTACTTATTTCTATGTAGGGAAGGTAGGAAGGGGCAAGTGTCTATGGCTGGGAAAAGGGCAACCTGACATCTAACAGAAAAGTCAGTGAAGTGGGCAATATAGCAGGAGTCACAATATTTTTGATCATTAAATGTTTTTGGCTTTACTAGCTAAAAATAGCAACAAAAACAAGCACAAAAAAAGGGGAAACAATTCAAAAGCCAGCATGAGAAGAATATGTTTACAGAGAAATCACACTGAGGAAACTGTTGAATTTATGATGTCATAAAAAAAGCTCATAATTTTGAAATGGAAAGCAAAAAGGTCAGCTTTGAACCTTTGTTTTCCATCATTTTTAAAGCAGATGGATCCACAAACAACTGAGCACTTTAAAGGGATGGCAAGGCAAAATGGTGTGGCAAATTGGAAAGAGAAAATTGTAAGAGGAGGCCATCAGCAGCATGTTTGACAGAAGGCATTTATATGCCTCCAGTTTTCAAGTATCAATGGATCATGTGCTTCACTTCAAATGCAGTGGTTCACTGTCAGGTTCACGTGCACATTCCCTTTGTGTGATCAAATGTCCCTTAAGCTCACAAACAAGAGATACATCTGACATTTAAGAATACAGGAGGGCTGAAAATGCAGATATTGCCAAATATTCCTCTCAACATTAGACTATTTTCAGGAAATAAGAGGGGAATGGATCAGGGGCAAATGTACAGTTGAAGTAAGCGTCTGGAGAGCAGAAAGTATATCAGGAAACAGGAGAGATATGAGACATTGTCTGTCCCAAAATGTCTTCTCAGAAACAATGAAAGAAGCACAACTTCACGAACAAGGCAAGTATGAACAGACTACTGTTAATTTAAAGTACTCATAGGATCAACTAAACCAAGATTGGGTTCCTTTAGTAAGTGACTGGAAAGGACAAATTTGTCAATGACTCAGGGATGTAAAACAGTAGAGACAGTAGGATGATGGAAAACCTCCACAAGTCCTAAATCAAAAACCTACAACATACTTCTATGACTTTAATTTCTTTAAATCCTCAGGACTGTTGACTAGAAAGTCCTGAACTGGGGACAAGCACGCCATGAGATACAGGATCTTCAGTTTGCAACAGGTACTTTGTTCATATTTTGAATTAAGAACTACAGAATGAGAATAAAATCCACAGAGGTGGCCTGAGCTCATGTAACAAAGAGATCAGAATTTCCTGGGCCAAACTTGTGCTAGCAGGGTGACAGTGCTGCTTCAGCTTTATCTTGTGCAGCTTTCCCAAAAGACAGCAACCTGGAGATAAAGAAACATGAGCTTTCCTGACCAAAAAAAGAAAAAAGAAAGAAAAGAAAAAGAAAAAAAAAAAAAGAAAAGAAAGAAACCACAAACCCTCACCTCTATGGGAGAAACACAAAACTGGCAAATTTGAAATAAGTCCATGGAAAGGGTACTGAGGATGGAGGGTTCCTTCCACCGAAGTCTGCTTATTTTGAAGGGTTTGTGTTTTTCACTAGGAATATTCAGAGATTTTTTTGGTGAAATTTCTTCCTGTTTTTGAAATTGGTAATGCTGTGTGTGATTTACTGGTATCTGTTAGTGCTTTTAAGGAGTTACACATTTTTACTAAGATTTGTCCAATATCTGAGAAAGATAATTTGCCTTCCTTTTATTCACACAATTTACAAGTACACAGTTGAATTCTCCCTTCCCATCTTGACTGTGTGTGCATTGCCCTCACTATTTCCCATGCCATGTCATAGTGACACTGGCTGCTGACAGTCTAGTCCCACACCAGGACTGGGCTAGCAATTAAACTGTGTTGACAGTGAGTCAGTTCTCTGGCTTAATTTTGTACCAACATTCTCAGTTTCTCAGGGACAGATTGGATTCTACTATTCTCTGATTCCATGATTATAAAATAGCCATCTGATGTAGGAATTTTGTCAGTCTCCCACTTTTTGCATTTAATGTTTCACTCTCAACACCTGTTATGAGTTGCCATAACTTCATGAATCAGCCCTGGGTTGTCTGCAGGTTTCCTTAACAACAGCATTTCAGACATAGTCGTGATGGATCTACATTTGAATCTATCCATTCTTTTTTAGACAGGAACACTTCTGGAGCTGGGCACTACTGCTGTCTATAGGTTAATGTATTTCAAAGGTACTTTCTACAAGAGATGGCATGTGTCAAATACTTGGATAGCTCAATTAATAGAACATGTTAAACCTAGTTTCTGAAATCCTAATTTCTGAATATTTTGCTCTACATAAATTTGCTACATACCACTTCAACCACGAAGTGCTGTTATTCAGTAGTAATTCAAAATTTATGCTCTAGCTACATTCAGAAAAAAGATTTTTGAGAGCTCTTCCACACTATTTCAGCAGCCTGTACTCAATGAAATCTACTGCAGAAGCTGAGGATAAAGTGTAGAGTTGAAGCAAAGCTGGAAAGGAGAAAATCTCATTGGGTGTTATTTTCTTTCTTTTATACTGACTTTTAAAATTATTTTTTAGGTAACACTTTTTCCACTAACTTTTCCCTTAATTTTAGTTTTTGTTTTTCAGTACAAACACATCTGATACAAACACACAAGCTTATAGTAATCAATGGAAACTATATGGCTGTTCAGCAAAAACAGATGTAAAGATACTGAACTATTATGGTGCATCTACTTAGCAAAGAACTTGTCCAATAAATGAGAAAAAGTAAGATGTCTAGCCAGTGCTAGAGAGATCCTTTGCATTTCCTTTGATAGACAATAATATTATTTCCATTACTATATTTTTTAACAAGCAGATACATTGCTACTTCTGCTTTAAAATCTTAAAATGAGTAGACTATTAGTTGTGGGACTCGACAGCTGGATTGAAACCCCATGACAAGTCTCTTTTTGGTAATGGTGAGAGAGATTTTACTGGCCTCTTTAAATTTGAGTACTGCTATTCCCTACATCCTTTTGAAATATGCAGACCTCTCCTTCTGCATACTCTGGCTGTTGACCTTCTAAGCTCGAATTTTTAAATGGTTTTTAAAATGCTGTAGCATGCATACTATGTGCATCCAAGGGAGTATTTCTTCCAGTATGAGATACTTCTTCCTATAGTGAGAATAAATCACAGTCAATGTCAATCTGTTTCTTGTCTGCAATGTAGATAAGATTGCTGGATGAGAGAGAAATTAAGTCACTTACAGAAACCGACTTGCCACATTTAGGTGTGCCATATTCATATCAGAGACAGAAACATTACAAGGCAACACACAACCCTATGCAAAACACAGCCATCCTCCACAGGCAGGAACAGCCCTTTGGCCTTAATCTTAAAAATGAGACATTAAAGACTGGATGCATGGGGTAATGATGGAAAAGGATGGCGTAATTCAAGTGTCATTACACATCAAAGATAATAAACTAAAAATTGGATCCATGAGTAATGAGAAAGTATGACTTGCTTTACTGGTGTCACTGACTAAATATTTCAGAGTCAAAGAAAGTTTCCCTAAGTATTTGGTTTTGTATTCAGATTACCTTACATGACCAAATCTTATCACCTTTTTATTATTTGTAACATGTTGGATAGACACATACACCTGAATCAGTCATCCTCTACTCCCTTTATAATCAAGTCAAGCAGCAAATATACCTGACTAGATATACCTGACTTATTTGAAAAATCTACAGGGAAATTACATTAATTACATCATAGAAAAACACAGGGACTATAAAAGGAGACATGATGACTAAAATAGACATAATAACCTGCATTCTAGGTGTATATTTAGTCACATGGATTCCCTTTTCCTACGAATAGATGAAAAAAAAGAAACAAACCCCTGGTTTCCATCTTAAAACAATCCTCATATTTGTGTTAAGATATGATTTAGCCATCTCTTAGAGTAGGTTTGATTCATACATTATTTTTTCTAGTTCTTCTGAATCACTCAAAAAAGTGAGCTTTGTTTGAATTTTAATTTCATGGTCTCACAACCTTGAGTTATAGTCATAATTTCTGATGCACAAAAATTTATGATAGTAAACTTGCATTTGTTCTGTATCATCCTCTTAAGCTTAATGACACTGTAGTACTTCCAAACATTTGCTTTAGTCTTGGTCATTGTTCTACCAAGAAAAAAACACGCTCTCTTCTTCTTCCTTGCATTCTCTAAAGCAACCAACCACCTCTTGCCCCAGCATCAGAGGGTTAAATGTCACTGCATTTGGAAGTATGTTGTGTCAGCTGAGCCAGGGGAAGCACCTGTACCTCAGTGTTTGGCCTGAGAGGAGACCAGAGGGTGAAAACTCAGAGTGCTTTTATCGAGTGCTGAGCTCAGTGCACTGTCTCCCACCTGCCACGGCATGTGCTCAGTTAATGTACCAGAACTTGTTAAACTATCATGTTGATCAGTGTTAAACTATCATGTTTTGATCATGAATCAATGATCTAAGAAGACATTCTTTTCAGAGAGAGCAATTATCCTCAAGGGCTTGAGTATGTTGCTGCTTCAGGTTTTTTTCACTACTGTCCTGTACTGATTGCTGAAATATCTATTTTGTTGTCTATTTTTACTCAGGCTTGTTCAGAATACTGGATTTCACACTCCACTTCTCTCTGAAGACTGGTGTTCTAAATTGTTTTCCTCTAGAGGGTGATTATCTTGCCTTTTTCAAAATAAAATTCCACCTTTCTGGGGTTACACTAACCCTTCTAATCCTCTTTATGCTCTTTTTTGGCTATGAATTTCTCCCTAATTTTTCAACTTCTTAATAAAACAAAAATGTTGCTTACTCCATTGTTCAAGATTCTTAATGGCCATTAAGGAGAACCAGATTTAATACCAACGAATACACTTCCTCTGCAACCATGAACTTTCTCTAAGTACTTCTACTATAGTGACTCAAATTTAATTATCATCCTAATCTGGTTTCATTTAAAGAAATATCAGATTCTCTCTTGTAAATCATTCTTTTATATATATACATGAAAAATAATTTATTGACTATGTGCCTTTATTGACTGTGTGACTATAGATTGTCTATAATCACCTTATGTTTGTTACTTCTGCAATTTGATATGTTACTATATTCCTTATTCTAAGGATTTTTAGGTATTGTAATGATAAACATTTGTCATATGTAAACACTAAAGCTTCACTTCCCAATTTCTATTCTTCAGAAGGAAAGTAGTTAGTATTTTTGCATCTTTGTGCACAGAATCCTTTTCTTTTTCTTTTGAAGCACAGAGTAATGTACATTAAGTGACATATGAATGCCTTTAGAGAAACAAAGATTTTTAATTTAAAAAATCCAATCATTATTTACTTCAAGTAAAAATAAATTAGGATGGATGCTCACCTCAAACCACCAAAGAAATTTTGTTTGGCTAAAATAATAAAAGCTACAAAATAACTTATCCCTGTTAAGTTTTTAACTGTATTTCTGTTCTTATTGCTTCTTCACAGATAAGTCTTGACCCTCCCCTTTCAATGGTGAACATTCAAACTTACTGTGTCAGGCTGCTGAGAAAAAAAAACTTGCTAGAAGCCAATTTTTTTTAAATCAGAGAAATATATACCATGGATCCCTGTTATCAGGAAAGAAAATAACCCCAACAACTGGTGTACAAAATTTTTACAATGAATGAAAAGGAGGCAAAATGGCTTAGGAAAACCAGTAACCTTGCAAAGGGCAAATAATTGCTCTGATTTTGATCTACATTAATGAGTCAATACATACAACTATATCTAAAGCTTGCAGCACTGCTTTGGGACTACATGAGTTTGCTGCAGACACCACACAAACTATTATGGGGTGAAAGGTCCAGGACTGCCTTAGTTTTACCCTTATACAGAGATGGCACCATTGACACTCAAAACACATAAAGAAATGTACAACAAATGGTAAGATTTTGCCTAGGATACTTAATTACAGACACACTTTTTCAGAACCAATGGTGTTACTTCCCACAACATGGAAATTAATTTCCAATCTAGCAAACAAAGATGTAGTGAGTATATGTATGTCTTATGGTTTCGAACCTTTTATACACATTTTTGTAATTGTACAGACTTTCCAAACTTACCTCCTCTATGGATAATCAAAGAAGTTTCACTTCCAACAGGACATTCTTTAAGTATATCCACTACTTCTGCATGGCTCAGGTTCTGTACATTCTGCTGGTTGATCTCAACAATGAGGTCACCTTCACACAAACCAGGACATCCCTGAATGTCTAGAATTTGCTTCACCCTCTGTCCTGTAGGACTGTCTGCTATAGTGAAGCCAAAGCCCTGGGCCCCTTTCACAATGGTTAAGGTCATGAGTTCAGCTTGGGTGGCCCCAGAAGAAGCCATTGATATATTATCATCATGGGCAGGTGGTGGGAATGTGCTATCAAGCTGACTATCTGCTGGAATGGAGTGCAAGGAGTGTGGTGGTCGATCTGTTACGTCTGGAACAGACTGAGAAGTCCTAGAAATGTATTCCAAATAAGTTTCATAGTTATGTCTTCCATTTACCACTACCGGAGGCCTCTCCATTACTGCAAGGGGTGGCACCATGCTGTTGGCAGGATCTTCAGGATCAAAGGGCAAAGGGTATCCACGACATAGCACCAAGTTGACACTCTGACCAATAGGAACAGACTGGAAGAGTTTGACTACATCTGCGTGAGTATGTCCAAGGACACAAACTTCATTAATATAGACAATCACATCACCTAGAACGAGAAGAACAAACAGTGACAACATGAGACAACTTCAATTGCTGTATATGCAGTGCATTTTTTTTAAATGAGATAGAAGTCTACTAAAAAAACATATGATAAGTTCAATCAACATACTGACCCATACAGGAGAGACAAAAAAGTAAAGTTTTTCTGGCAGCAAATGTAATACAAAGACACAACAACAATACCAGTTATTTTCTGTGTAAGTTCATAGATGAAAAATTTAGATGGATCCAGATATTCCCCTTTTTAACATTTCCTCCCTATTTTTCCAACTCCTTTCAGTGTAGTGTCCATAGATTACTTTTTTTATAAGGTAAAATGGACAATTATTTGGAGAGTGTGTTGTCAAGAAATACCACTGTTTGGTGAAGAGTACAAGAAAAAAAAGTAAGTATACCTGAACTTAAAAATCAATGAATAGCAATGCAAGACTGTGTATGCATGTGCATAGGGTAACACTTTTTGCATTGATCATGATATTGACACTTTTCTGTTAAATGTGATTACTTGCCATCAGCCATTCGGAGCTGCTAATGTCATTTCCTATTCTAGGCATGAACTATCTCTTACATAACACAGAGATGTTTCGTGGCATTTTGTTGTAGCCAAAAGGCTCAAGGACAATGACATAACAAATTTTTTTGGTTGGTTCAATAGCTTTATATTAGAAAAATCCACGCAAATATATGAAAATCAGTTTTATATTTTCACCTAAGCAGCTGGTCAAATAAAACCAAAGATAATACCTTTACCTTCAAATCTTGTCTCATGTATAGCAGACCTACCAGTCTGAGCATATGGAAGCAGAATACTTTAAGTCAACAGCCTATTTATGGGTCTCCATATTGCCCATGCATCAACCAGCTACTGTTACTGGAAAGCTCAGAAATAAGTACAAATTTTTCTTGGTGTTAGAATAGATCTATATATTTATAGCCATAAATATTTTTTTACCTACTGTTAAGGTGCACATTAATATAAAAATGAGTTATCAGTGCAAACAACATTCAGAATAGTTTGATGACCTACAGTCTGTTTTCACTTTCGTAAAAAAGTTTGCATCTTTATAGATAAAGAAAAGGATATTTGGTTAGAGCACTCTAGAAGTTAAAGTGTTTTTCTAAGTGAAGACTGTCTTCTTATCCTATCGTTAATCACCAGGATACTGTGAGATGTCTACAAGGTACACAGTTCAAAAACTGACACATCACAACATAAAGCTTTTTAAAGGTATTTGAAAACTCAGCAATAAAATGAGAATGATTTAGGAAGAATGAGGTGGTTTGGGTGGAATTGCTTTAAGTGTATTTATGAAACTACATCTTCAAGTACTTCAATCAAAATATCTGATCCAGCAAACTGTGGATAAGAGTGTCATCAAAATGTCAATGCAAGCACTGTTTCTAAGTGAGGACAAAAGGCAAAGGCTGTTTCTATGTGAAAACTAAATGGTCAATTCCCACATGATCAGACTGTGTAACAGCCTGACAGTAATTAATTGCATATGCACAAACTGTGATTCAGAGGAAGATTTCTTCAGAGGGTGCCTAGGGAAAAAATACTAAGGAAGTTTGCTTAAATGATTGTGAGTATTACACACATAAGCCTTAGGAGCTTAAAATGCTTTCTTAATCGTACATTATAAATAGATTTTAAAACAAGCACAAACAGTAATGTCACTTCATAGGCAATGCTGAAAATACTCCATTGCTTTTGTCTCAAGCAGCTAAAAATAAAGCAGTTTTCAAACGTCAAAATTTAAAAGAAAATATGCACTGTACAAATTACTGTGGCAATGGCTGCAATTCATCATGATTTGCTCATGCCCTGCTATAGAAAGCTCTTACCTGCATTCTCATCCCTGGCTCCCACGTTAGCAGTGAGGCTGACATTGCTCACAACAGGACTGCTTCTGTTGAACTGAGAGCTCTTCAGTGCATGCTCCTGTTTCAGTAGCTATGCCTTAATAGTAACCTTGCGACTTTTTAATCCATGCAGTCTTTATTTCCCTGAGTGCTGGCAATGCAGCTATGTGGTGGGAGGAGACCAATCTGTTTGTTCATCCTCTCTTACAATACATTAGCAGAGTGCAAAACGAAAAATGCAATTTCTGTGTTGGGCAAGCAGGCAAATTGTTGCCAGCTTTCAGCCCTTCACTTTAAGTATTTGGACAGGATTAGCTATAATATAAAACTTACATCAATATGGTTTCGATGTATCAGAAAATTACATATAGTAGTTGACATTATATAGATCTGTAGTGAAAAGAAATCAGCTTTTGCAAAAGGAGTGCAGTCAGGAAACATACAAGCCAAGTAGTCCCTTTCCCCAGTCACTAAACAGGCAAAACTGAGCACTAGAAGGTCTTGGGTAAGAACTTCAAATAATAGCCTTCCATTTTCCCTCACAGGCCAGCAGAAAATCCTTTGGCATTTTCTGAATCAATACCTTTAAAACTCTTTTTTGTTTCTGAGGTATAACATGAAGAGCATGCCTGGGCAGATGCTGAAGCTGTGACTCAGTCACAGTGGGACCCTTTGGGACCCACCTGCTGTACTGTCACATGGAGAATGTACAGCCACAGGTTAAGGGTGGTGACCACAGTGGTACAAGTTACTGAGCTCAGCTCAAAGAAAGGAGTTGCAGTGGGGAGAAACAGTTTCAGATCATGAGACAGGAAGGAGGGAAAAAAGGGGTTAATTTCATAAATCCTTCAAATTAATCTCTCAATTGTACTTTCTCCAAACCTAACTCATTTTTCCAGGCTGAGAGTTCCTCACTGCTGACACGGAGAGAAGTACTCAGCATTTGAGGAAGAGGAAGATAAGTTAAGAGCATTATAGAGCCAGTGCCATGCTAATGCAAAGTTCAAAACCTCTCTTCTTTAGGAAACCTCCCTTAAAGGTTCCTGTAGCATCTTTTCTGCCTGTTCTCTTCTGCTGCTTCTAATAATAATGGGTGCATATGGACAAGCATAATAGTGATCCACTTTATAGCTCCTGTCTGATTTTCTGAGCAAGCTATAGTCTGCCTCCAGAAATCACAGTTTCACAGTGAGTGGGTATCTTTGAAGTTATGCAGAACATTTATATTAAGCATCAAACTTTGCCTGACTTTTAGAATTAAATTTACTAAAATGACTGGAGCTTGCTTACAGAATGATCGAGCTTGGCAGGGATCTCTAGAGTTCATATTGTTCAAACCCTGCTCAATCAGAATCCCTTAGAATCAGTGGCCCAGGATCATGTCCAGGTGGCTTTAGGAAACCTCCAAGGAGGCAGACTCCACGTCTTCTCTGGGCAACCTGTGTCAGTGCTCAGTTACCCTCCCAGCAGGAAAGTGTTTTCTTTCCAGAAAGGTAACCTTCTGTGTTTAAGTGTTTTCCCATTGTCTCTTTTCTTGCCACTGGAAAGAAATTGGGTCCATTTTCTTTGTGCTGGTATTTATGTAGATTGATAAAATCCCTGAGCCTTCTCTTCTCCAGGGTGAACATCCTCTCTATCAGGTGCTCCCCAGTTTCATCTTCCTCATTAGCCTGTACAAACTGCCCACATGCCACACCACCCTCATCTTACTCAAGAATGTTGAGGGATGAGGGAACCCAGAAGGGCTGATCTATGGAGAAGGCATCTGAATCAGACTCTCTAGATGAGCTGGCAGGTTTGATAGACACCAGTAGACAACAGATACCCTGGCCTACATCACAAAAATCTACACTGCCACAAAAACAGATTCTTCAATGTCTAAATTCAGCACTGAGTTGAAGAATCTTAAAGAATACTGAAAGCAAGCAAATTTATCAAACTGTCCTAAAGTTACCTCTGATTTAGTTAAGGCTCTTGAATTTAACTGGAAAATTTAGGAAAATGGGTCTGGAAGGGACTTCCTGGCTGAACCTAGTTCCCTGTTGTCAGATACAACACAGCATGTTACACTTGATGAAATTTGATGTCTTCTTCATGGAAACAACCACAAATCCCCAAAATATTTCATATATTTAACTAGTTTGTTTTGCTTATTAAAGTCTGATGATCATTACTTGTTGTAATGCAATGTTGAGTCAGTGCCTGAATGTTTGATTAGAGGTTACATTTTGTTACCTACATATTTCAAAGCAAAGACCAGATCTATACTGTCATTATTATTACTTGGATTAGTAACTGGTGAAGAAATTTCTGAGCTTAAATATCTTTTAATGACAGATTCTGTTTTACATTCCTCTCTACAATAATGTTGCAGAATTAAATCTGACACCCTGGGGATTTTCCACAAGCATTAATTCTGAAAAATCCCCAACTTCTTTTATGCTTGAAGTGCTTGATCCAAAGAGAATTTGTTTTATTGACATAACTAGTTTCATCACAAATTATCTTATACTTTCAGGCAAGGTTAACAGCTATATTTACCTCCTTTCTGAAGAACCTGTACTATTCAATTGACTCCAGTTATTGTTTCTGATAGGTTTTTGTTACCCCTAGATTCTCTGTATAAACATCTTGCACTTGTAGGTAAAATTTGTCCATTTTCTTACCTATGTTCCCACTATTTGTATACAAACATTTTGCCTATTTCTTCTTATTATGTTTCTTGTGCACTTAGGTTTCTGGTGGTACTTCAATGAACTGAACTGCCTACTAGACTGCCATTCTCATTATTAATTAGAATTCACTAAACTTTGAAGTATGACTGCAGAGAAAAAAGTGCAGATTAGATCTTCGATCGAAATTTAGTAGAAATGTCTCCATTCTTCTTGACAGATTTTTGATCATGCTCTTAGTGCTAGGCTTATGTGCTTAAAATATGACAGAATGCTGTGATTTGGGGTGAAGACAGCTCTGCTAGCCCCCTGCAGCCAGCACAAGCCAATAGCAACGGAGCTAAAACCAGCTCATGGTTTGGCAAGTCAGCACAGGACACACCAGCTCTGCAGGACTTGGACTGCATAATTTTTTGCTGCATTTATAGCCCACATAAACTCTGCTAACTTCTCCAGCATTACTTATTCCCACTTGCATTTCTCACCCATATAATCTAAATTCTGCATATGCATGCTTTGCATCAGTTTCAGAGCTAGCAATACATGATTACTTCATCGTTGAAGCTTTCCCTTCACCTGCCCACCCACACTCTCTACTGTCATTACCAGATATTTCTGTCACTTCTCAGCAGTGACCTTGTCTTCTCTTTCTGCAGACTGCTGCAAGATTGCTGGCACTGGAGCCTGTTAATAATAAATTCAGAGCATGTTTCCAGTATCAAAATATGAAACATGGGGGTAATTTTAATAACAACAGCATGTGATTGATGGTCATGAAAGAAGGAAAGATTTGTAAGAAAAGAGCCATTTTTACATTCACACATACACTTACAAGTAGCAGTATAGAGAACTAGTGTGTGAGGGATCCTTTAGTTAAACATTAGCAGACAAACTACATTCTGAAACTTTGAAATTTAACTTCCCTCCACTTGCCATAGGTGTTAATCCAGTGTTTGAATAAATAATTTCCATTACAAATGGCTAGAAGCATTTTTTTGGCTTTAGAAGATTTCAGAAATTTTTGTATAAACAGAAATTCTCTGATTGCTTGTACTCTGACTTGCCACACAACCTTGTAAAACCTATTTGGCTCTAGCTGCTAAGATCTGACTGCCTGACTTTTACAGACAAAAGATAAAGCCTAGGGTCTTGCAGTTCATGGTAGACTGATTTTTCTTAAAAAAAAAAAAGGAAAAAAGGCCATAATTTTATTAATACTCAGTATAAAATTACCCTTATTTTTAAACAAAAATTTTGGAATTACAACAACTTCTTAAAGGAGATTGCAGTGTAAGATGACTATGGCATATTAGTACTGAAATACTTAAAACACCTGCCAAGAAAATACTTACTTAGTTCTTCTAAAGAGGAACATTAGATTAACTGCTAAAATATATCAAAAAGGCAACCTGGGGAGAAGTACATGCATACAATAACTCAGTAACTACAGCTACTGATCAAAAGACCTAAATTTAAAAGTGACCACATTATTATCAACCTTATAACAATGTTGTCTGATAGACAGTACTGCAGCAGCCTCCGTGAAATGAAAAGAGCTGCTGGGAGACATAATGGGCAGCTGCCTCTGCATTCAGAAATAGTTTCAGGACCACTTGCTGGCATGCAAGAACACCAAATAGTCCATTAAAATGTCACTGCTCATACTGGCAGGGAAGAACCATTTCCCAGTCTTCATCACATACAGAAAGTTTTACCCATGTGTGACAAACTTGGCAGAGCTGACAGGTCACCACTCTCCACAACTCCTTCTTTCACTCATTGAACTCTGGGGACTGAGGTTCAGGGGGAAAAATCAAGGTAATAAAAATATTATTTATTTAATCAATCACTAATTATTATTATAAATTATTGTTTCTTTAAGTTGGACAAAAAGTCAAGCCAACATGTATTCCTAGGCATTAAGGCTGGCCTGATTTTCCTCTTTCTGAAACCTGAGCAGCAGATATAAATCATCTATTTGTCAGATTTGAGTCAGTACTTGTACAAAACAGCATTGTAGGGGTGGTAACAGGCTAAAATCTGTTCCCATCATTGGACTTTATCATTCCCATCATGAGGGACTTAGCACTGCCTCTGAACTTTGCTGCAGGGGCCAACACAAATAGGTGACACAGACACTTGCAGCAACTTCACCCAAGACTCAGATCTGTTGAGTAAGCAGGTGTCATTTTTTATACAATCAAATTTTTAGAACCCATTTTATTTCTACAGTGACCCAATGCATATGTCTAATTAAAAAGATGTCTATTCAAATTTTTTGTGCTTAACCAGCATGTATCATTTAATTACACTCAGGCAGATGTGGATTAGTAGACGAAACTATTTCCATTTTATTTTTATTTTGCATATAGTGGTAAAAGCTATTTAAATAGAGGCATTTATTTGGAAGAGAATAAAATACATTCCAGAAAAATCTAAAGACCTTGATTATTTGCTGATCTAGTAAACATGAAGCATTGTAGACTAAAAAATGTAAGTAATGCAATAGCAAAAGCATACTTAAATGAATGCTGGTCATAAAACAGTAAAAACTAGGCAAATTTTCTTCCTAGAAACAGTTTTTCACTTCAAGCATCTGAAAGCATAGCATGGATGCTAAAACTGCTACTTTACAAAGAAAAGTAATTACTTAAAAGATGGTAAGTATATTGAAGGCAAGACCACATAAAAAGAAAAATGTTCCATTTTCCAGGTAGCCTTTTATTTACAAATTATATAAGTGTGTTCTGTCTAAGCTTTGCTTGCAGGAACTACTTGTGCATCCTGAAACGCCTGGTGTGAATGAACTGCGTGACAGAGCATCAGTGGATCTGAGGAGCGAGATAAAAAATGTATGCCATGTTTGCAGAGTTATTTGGGATCACTTTGAAAGGTGTCATTGTACGCAGAGGCTCGTGGAGAAATGAAACCCTCCTTTTTCTTCAGAAAAAGGAGGTCAAAATTTACAACCCATTTGCTTTTGTACGCACATTTTATTTCTGTAGGCAGCGCATCACATTTATCTAGGTAATGGCTCCCAGGAGGAGGAAAGTAGCCCAGCCAGCCTCTCGGCAGCCTGAAGGCATAGGGGCATGGAAAAGCGTGATGTAAATACCAAGCAGCCCCTGTGCCCCACTGGGAATCCTGGCCATGTGCCACCTGTCCCTGGTGGAAGACATTTTCAGCAGCATTGTCAACTGCACACCATTGCCACTGCTGATTCCTGACATAAACTGCCAGGAAGCAAAAAAGGGAGATGGATGAGGTGAGGAATTAGATGGAGAATTTATAAAGATGCTGCAGCACAGTGACAAATGCCTTCATATGTTGAAATATATATAAATACGTATATGTTACTGGGAAATTTTAGTAATAGACAGTCATGCTGTAAACTGAAATGGTTAATAGAGCTATTTTATTTCTTTGAGTAATGGCAGCTATTCATGAGGACAAGAATAACTAGTCACACACTAAATTAGTAATTTGTGAAAGCAACAGCATTCTGTTGGACACTTAAAAAACATGTGCAAAGATAGATGAGTAGGATTCATCTCCATTTAAAATCTATAGAGGTACAACTTGAAAATTCATTTCTATTTTAGAGATATTATGGTTTCCAAGGAGATTCCTTGTAACTGCAGTGGGCATTACTGCCAGAAGTGGGTCAGTTTTATAACTCTGTTATCTATTTGGTAAAACTGTGATTTTCATCATTGTTTGATCGATACTTTGTTTTTCCTGCTACACTTGCACAGTGCCCATCCAGGTGCCTAATTTGCCAGCTGACTCTCTGAGACCACTACAAATCTAATGGGACTATCAGTCAAGATATTAATTTAATTTAAAGCTAAGACTTAAAGCTTTGATTTGTGGATGTTTTGTGTATTCATTGCTCAAGTCCACATTCTGCTGACTGAGATCGTGAGCTGCCAGTAGTCAGTGTGCTCATTTCAGATCCAAATCATGGATGTGGAGCCAAATTCCAGGCACCAAATCTGAGTATTGCTCTGATGTATTGATTAGCAATGTTAATTAATAATAATAATAATAATAATAATAATAATAATAATAATAATAATAATAATAATATGCATCCACATTTTCCCCAAAAGTAATGTTTACTGTTGTCCCTGATGCTACTTTTTATGCTACAAATTCACTACCAAACTTTATGCTGAAGAATCTGACTGATTTACATCTTAATCATACCATTAGTTGTAATGAATTGTGTGCTCCTTCACTGCTTCATCCCAGTTATTGGAGCTTCTACTGTCATGCCAAACCAGGAATTCAGAATATATATATGTGCACTCCTGATTCTACATATATATAAATCCTCAAATCTTGCTGTATCTTGAAAACAGTCAACAAGGTTTACAAGGTCAGCACCCCTCAGAGACAGACATTTCAAAAGAGGTCTGGATCACTACAGATTAATGTTTTTATGCAAAATTAAAGACAGGGAGCATTTTATCAAGAAGAAATTAAATGTATCAAAACAGTGAGATAATTTTCAGCTAAATAAATGGATTTTTACTAGTAGTCTACTACATATAAATACCTCAGTGCATTTGAAATGGAGCTATATGTGATTACCAATTCATTAATAAACACTTATACAAGTGTATGGCTAGTATATAAGCAATTTTCAACTCATAAGTTTTATAAAGGCCATTAAAATTTTAGTTTATATGTGCTTGTCTCATCTATTACCTCTATATTTTCTTTCTTTTTTTGATAGCAAAATCATCTCCAAAAAATTTATCTTAACTTCAGACAGCTTCTCACATAATTTCTATACCAAACGATCTACTCAATAGTTTTTCAGGCATGTATGAATATATTACTTGCTTTAAAATTGCATGGCAAAGAGAAATAGAGGAGTTCCTTTAGGTTCTCTAAGGTTTTACAGTATTTTGCCAGGTTAATAGAGGGTAATGTATTATCAAACTGACCTTCCTTCCAAGCAAACGTTGGCTGCCTTAATATCTCTAGAGCCCCTTGCACTGCCAAGCACTCATTTTCAAGGACAATATATTTTTACTCTTTGCAAAACAATTTAACACCTTCACCACTGAATAATTATTCTTTCAACGTTCAGCTAATTTCTGAACACTACACTGAGTATAAAACAGTAACATTCAGCTTGCATGATATTCTTTTTTGTAAGAAGAAGGAGGCAAAATCATTAACAAAAGTCCCACCAAGCTCCTTATTTAAAACTGCTTTATAACACACAGAAAAATACAGCCTTATAATAGTTATGAAAAGGTCACTTTCTACCCTTATAGCTTTATGGCTAAGAATCACATTCCCCTCTTATGAGGATTATCCAGTCTCCCACTAGCTATTCTTCCTCCTTTTATGTCTCATCCACCTTCTCTATTTTCTGTTTTGGTTTCTGAGAGAAAGGAGAATTTTTATAGCACTGAAAAGTCAAAATATTGTTGGGACTTCATTTCCACTGTAGTAAATATATGACCAATAACAACAGCATTGCAGGCCAAAATACTCCATCATTCTCTATTGCAATGGAGGGGTTCAGCTGAATGTTTGGATCCCAACACTTGCCACAAACTGCTGCAATATGGATACATCAATTGCTGTTCAGTAGTCAAATCTCAGATCTTATATACAAAGGGGCATTAACCCTGTTGAGTATGAGAACAAGCATTTTCCTCTTCAGAAAAGAATTATTTTTCTGGATGTCTCAATTTATTAATTTGTTAATTAGCTAATGAATAAAGGTATATTAAAATGTGTTATTATAAATGACTGTGATGCCACATCAGACTATTTGTTCAGACCATGAAAAAGCAGTCTCATATTATGCCTGCCATCTCCCAATGTCCCCTGTGAATCATCCCATGGTAATTAAAAAGTCCTTCCAAAAATTATAATTGTATCTGATTTTTCCTCAAAAGGCTACCACTTAATGTCATTTGCTCCCACACAATAGTTCTGTCCTGCCCCTGACAAAGCAGGTGGCACCATCCTTCCTGAGAGTGAATTGCTTCTACGTCCTTTAAAAACTGAGATCAAGTTGCAGTCTCCCATCCCACTGGAGATGGTAGCCAGAGTGGTTGAAGGTGATTCATGGAAAAGTTCTCTCAAGCATATTATATGCACAGCTTCCTCCTCTTTGGAAAGCCTGTAAAAATGTTGGGAAGTGGGACAGTAACTCCTTCTAAGAAATTTCTTAGAACTTCCTTCTCAGAAATGCTGCATGAGAAGTGCACAAAGAAGGGTGAGAGTGCCATGTGTTAATGGATGCACACTTGAGACAGGGGATAACTAAGGCTGAGCAGGGGATGACTGTGTGTGCTGTGGGGTACAGGAATGGAAGAAGCAGGAGGAATGTGGGATATGAATGCCAGCAGCTGAGTGAGAGAGCAGAAGTTGCTATGCACTGGATACTTTGTTCTTCCCTGTCTTTAAAAATCCCCTAACTGCCTACCTGTCTAAGAGCCCTGTCCTGCTTCAGGAAGGCACAAACAGACTGGAGCATACTAGTGAATTCCGCTCCAAAAGTTGATGTTTTTAAAATGGAGGGCAATTTACATTAAACCTCTTTTTGTTCTTTCTGCTTCTTATGGCATTTTAAGTATGAAATTTTTAAATTTTCAGACTTTTATGCAAGCAGTGCTCACATACAAGCACTACCTGAAAATGGTTTCCAGACAAAAAACATAGTCAGATGTCTACTGTTTATATGTCAACTGCAATTCTTAGAAATACAGTGAAGTTACACAGTCATTAGTTCCAATGGGGATTATAATCAGAGATCAAACTAAAAGAATGCAAAGAACCCTGGGTATAAAAATGAAATTTTGGCTTCGTGTCTATTTTAGCTCTCTCTACTTTTACTACAAACTATGAGTTCATAAAAAAACCTCAAGATTGCCTTTGTGAATCACTCAGTCCAAAGATGGGGCTGCTGACACTAACAAGAGAGACATCACCATAAATAATACTGTCCTAACAGCAACATTTGGCATTGCTGGGTGAATGAATTCAGTGTTTGTTTGGCCTAGTGCATTTTGATTTCATAGATTTTATGATATATCCAAGAGATTTTATACCAGTTCAATACAATAAAAAATAAAGAACAATAAACCAATTCACAAAATAGAAAAAAATTTTACAATAATTGATAAAGATGTACTAAATGTTGTAAGTACAAAATATGATTTGTCCCTAATTTTATTCCATTAATAGTTGATACATTATGTTTTCAATTAATATTTAGAAGAATGAATTGCTGAAACTGACAGTCCTTTAGCTGTTCTCAGCAAGGAATCTCCAAATTGTTTAGCCTTGAGAAATTTTACATATGTAAAGATGAACCAATCAATCAATGTATTAAATGCCTAGTGAGCCTGTAATACTGTAAACTGCTTTTGAAACATTTTCAAGGCTTTCAGTGTTAATGAGCAAGTGGAATTACAGTTAAATACTGTGAAGAAACAAATTCTGGAGAGTTCTATAATTTTATTTTTATTGAGATTGAAACTATCCAGTTTTTTCACTATCCCTCCAAAAGTATGTATATTTGTATCTCTTATGGCAAAACTATTGTAACAGAACTCCCATGGCAAGAAGTATTTTGATTAACTGGGACTGTAGAAGGGATTTATGAAAAAAAAACCAACCCTGATACAATGTTGTAAATGTCCCTATAGCACAATTTCTAACACTACTTCTATGAATTATTCAATATGCTCAGGATAACTAGTGTGAATGCTTCTCAGTGTGCTTGTTTGTTATGTGACAGACACCATAAAAAGAGTGGACAGTAACTTTGATATTAGCATTGACCACATTTTTGTTCTCCGACTTCTCTGTCCTCCCAGATTTACTGCAATGAGCTGCAAACTAAATGCTGAATACCACAGTTCCACCTAGTAGAACTCATCTAAAAGGTGCTTTTGGAAAACAGAGGTATGCATATTTTCACACCTATTCATATATCTTCAGCTAGCTTCAAAAACAGTAGTGATTTAGAAGGAGAATAAGTGGTCCATCTACTCTAAAAACTGGAGAGCATGTTTTGGATTCTGAGGCAATCTGGAATTTATAGAAAAGCAGGCATAGCTGTTTCTCTGGTGCAGAGCTTCTGACAAGCAGAGGTGGCACATTTTCTTCCAGCTGTGTTCATTTGGGCTTCAAGGCACAGAACAACCTTCACCCTGAGGGAGCAGAGAACACCTGCCCACATGTCCAGTTTCAGCTGCTGCTATCAGAAAGGGCCCCATAGCACCAGAGATCCCTCGAAGACAGCCTAGCACAAGGGAATAGTGGAACTGGTAGTGTCAATTAAGTGATGGAAGTGGAGAAAAAACAAATACTAGCAGCAATGCAAGGAGAAATATAATGATGTGAAGAAATTGTGAGACAAATCCCTCTGACAGTGCCTACTGTCCTCCACTGCTGGCCAAGGCAGCTGAAAGGCATTTCTGTATCTGCACAGTCCTTGCCAGTCCATAGATAATCTTACAAAGAGCATGTTCCCCAAAGCTTTTAATGGCTTTGTCCTGTCATTCAAAAAAATATCATCATTAAAATGATTAATAGCACAAATGAGGTTCAGGTCCAATGGCAAGCCTTCTGCATGCACAGGGAAGAACTGTTTGCACATAGAAGATGTGCTTCTGTTCCACTGGAATCTATGCAGGTTCTACTTTGGATTAGAACTAAATATTTTCTCAATTCTCTCTTACCCACTCTCTACATTTCTTCTGTTGAAGGACTCCTTGCTTGCCCTCCCCCCAGCCATGAAAAGTAGAATGAGTACTTGTCTGTATGGTTATTTTTGTGTAGTTAAAGGGAATCTGCAAAAGCAAAACTGTTTAAGATGAATGATAATATATTCCTCTTTTTCACTTGCACAAATAGAATCCTTTCGGGAAGGATGCTCTTGAGGCATAACAAGGATTTTGAATACTTAAGTAAGACTCAGATGTGCTTAGATACCAATAAGATGTGAAAGAGATTAAAAACTGTTGCCATTAAAGAGAAATTAGTTACATGAACATTCTGCAATTTCCTCAAACCTCTCACTCTACCAAATTAAAAGACAGATGCACTGCAAAAAAATATGACTTGTGCCTTTACCTAATGGAAGGATAACACTGTTTATTAAATTGACTGAAATGCAAAGAAATGAAAGAAAAAGGAAGGAAAATTATATGAGCTTAATGTGATTTTTCTCTTTTACGCATAAAACAGGATATAAAAGAATATCTAACTCCATCACTAATAGCAATAAAACAGTAAGGCTATGGTGCACAAGAAATTTAAATTACTCTGAAGAAGTAGGTTTGATATTTAGCCTGTCCCTGAACCTTGCTATTGCAGGATGCAAACAGAGGTCACAAAAAAGTATCTCATTTAATTTCTAATATTTGGGAGAAGAACTTGGTGTCACTGCAAGAAAGGGTAAAAAATCTTGCTGCAGTCTGTTGAAGTGGATGCAATTACACTGTACAGGTATCATGCATCACTCTGCTTGTCAACTGGACAGGGCTGCTTGCATTGCCACGGGATGGCTGTCAGAAAGTTACACACTGACTTTCTCCCTCTAGTCTTGACACTGAGAGAGGTTGTTTCAAATGTCTTCTATCATTTCTATTATATGCTCCAAATTTGGGGTAATCTTTTGGAAAATAATAGATTAAAGATTCTCTTACATTGTCTAGACTGTGTTTGCATTGTGCAAACCGATTTTGATATGATCTTTATTGAGATCATACTTTGTATTTTATTCTTTGCTATAGAGTCTTTGTTCTAGCCCCTCCTTTTACCCATACTTGGCCTGGCTGTTTCCCACAGCTGTGTTTTCCAGTTATGTGAGAGAGAGATGGAGAGAGAGAGAGAGAAAGAGAGAGAGAGAGCGCCAGCCTGAGGTAGCTTGCTAAGGCCACTGCCATTACTGCACAACTTAGCTGGGGACCCAAATCAGGGAAAGTCTGGCTCTTTCTTTCAGCCCTTGGCAAAGCATGTTTAACACAGAATTCATACAGGAGAAAAAAATTAGCACCTGATTCTGACACACACATGGTAAATGAGACAAACATCTAAGTGTGGTTATATTTTTACGTGGAAAAGATGAAATCCTGTATACCTGGGACCAGGGTGATCACACCTAGCTTGGGGTTAGGTAGAAGATTTTCTCAGTCTGTGGTACAATTTTTCTGGATTAGGTAAATTAAAAAGCCCTCTAAAAATTAGAAATATTGTGATTTTGGTTTTCAGTGAATGTTCTTAAGCACATAATATTTTCAGTTTGATTTTTTTTAATATCCCCCAACATTTTTTGAAAAATACTACTTCCAATTGACGTGAGATTACAAGTATTTTGCCCTAGCAAAAACTAATTCATTATTCTCGTAGCAAACGAAATGATTAAAGTATCACAGTCCTGCTTTCAAAACTGAATGGACTATTGAAAGAGTATTTACAACACTGCTCAGTTTAAAATAAAAATCCATCCACTCAGCACCTTGGCTGGAGTGGAATTTTTGGCATAAACAATTGCTCAAGTAAAATTGTTCTTATTATCCCTATTTCCCCAAACAATTCAGAGCTACTTTTCCAACTGTGCTAGAAACACTTGAATCTCTTATGTAATAGTCAACAACATTTTCTTTTGATGCAATCAAGTTTGGTCTAAAAAAATATATTCTTGTCTGATATGCAGAAAATAATTGGAACAAGACAGACTAAAGAGATTTAAAAAAAAATCTGCCAAAAAAGGAAGTTTTATTGAAATCTGAGTAATGATGCTGCCATTGTGACCTGTCTAGAAAATGACCCGAGATGATACGAATGTTTTCAACTTCTCCCATCTGTGTTAGAACAACTCCCTCCCACTTAAATAAAACAACCTTCTAAAGTGGTATTGAAAGTATAAACACATAAATGTGATCAATATTTTCATGCCACGTGTAGCACTGCAGTGTTGCATGACTTTCCTGTGGAATTTGACAGAGGAATCTACCCTCAATCCCACTTGTCAAAAAAAAAGTTTAAATACACGTGTGGTTTCCAGTGCCAGTGACCAGGTCTGACAGGGGGCAGTGTCTGTGCTGTGGGTGGATCTGCTCCTCTTAACCTGCCTGAGCACACCAGGCTGCTGTGTGGCACATCAACTTTTGTGGAGATTTCAATGCAAGAAAGTCAACCAGACTCCAACAAACACAACAAGTACCAAGAGCATTGGCTGAGGCTCTACCCCACATAAGGAGAATAATCCTGGTAACATGCCAGTGAGGGGGGTATGATTAATGCTGCCCCACATATCTGGTGTGTTTTTCAGTCCCATACAATGATGTTTCTTCACTTCCCCCTTACAAGAAAGCACTGTCAGGTTCTCATCATTACCTCAGCTTCTACATTTGCCAGTTTCCCACCTCTTTCTGATGCCTTTTTTCAATCACCCCAGTGAAAAACAACCAATTTTTTTCAGTGCTCTTTCATCCCTTCACCATGTTACAGGCTTAGCTCTGACAGCTTCTTCAGAACTGACGGGTTTGCAGGATTCACTGGCATGATTTCCGGCCAATAATCGTGAACTGCTGATCGTCTTTGCTTATTGAGACTTGCAATTTTGCTTATGCAAAGGTGGAATAGAAAAGATCACAAATAACAGAGCAGCAGCATAATCCAACATGTTTCATGACTGACTTTTAGCCTATGAATAAATTCTCAAGGAACACCTATCAAGAAAGGGTGTCCAATATTGTCTGACTTTTCCCCAGCAGTACTACAGGTGATGCTCAGCATGGCAAAGAAAGTCTCAGTAAATACTGCATACAATGATGCTGATTTTAATGCAGAAGAGATTAGTTTAATACAAAGAATTTTAATTTACTTCCATTTGGAGCTAAAGAAGAAAGCAATACATCAAAAGGAGTGAAACTGCCAGCATTTAAAAATCTGTACTCACATCAGTGCTCTCAGACCTTTCTTGCAGAGCTCCTTTCTTCTTTTGCTTAGAACTTTGCCCTCCCCCTCCTGCCTCCTACAGAATCACACATGCATAGAAACACCCACTCTCCAGCCATTTCTAGCATAAAATTACTGTCTTTTCTCTCTGCCTCCCTGCAGAACAAAAACAAATTATGTCATCTTCAGCTCCAGCATATCCTAGTCCAGTCAGTTTTCTCCCTGTTCTGCACCCAGTCTCTGGTGACCCTCTTCTCCCCTCTCCACCAGGCAGTCACCCCCTGAGGCTGATAGCCAAGACCTGGCAGAACACCAAAGCTCCAGACACCAAGAATTTGTCTAAGCTTCTGTACACAACCCTCACTTATGTGGGCATGGCAGCAGAGCAGTGTTTAGGGTACCCTGGCACTGCTTCCCTCTGGTACCTGCTGAAGGAGGAGCTGAGGAGGAGCCAGTGGTGCCCAGGCAGCTCCCACTGCTGCATACACAGAGATTTTGCGAGCAGCAGGGCACCTCGGGCTCCACCTCCATCCACCGACTCAGGGACAACATCACACTAACGTGACTGCTGCAGGGGAGAAGACTTGTGTGGGGCAGAGAGAGAAAAGGCTGGAAGAATTTTTTCAGGGGCTTCTCACTTTCTACCAGGATTCACTTCATGCCCACCTCCTGGTTAGAAAAGTGCTCCTTATGTCATTGAGAAATTTTCATTACAGGTCTTTAAGGAAACAAGCTATTTTTTAAATGTCAGAATCATCAGTTACAAAGAGGCAGTCTCATAAGTGCTGGAATAAACTTTGCTCTTCTTATAAAGGCTATGTGAGCAGCTAAACAGGGTCAGATGAAAGGTGCATCTGTGCTAATATCCTGATTCTGGCAAACTGACAGTGAAAAATGTTTTTGGAAGTGAACTTCTAATAAAATTGCCTCAAATGTCTCTGTAACTGCCCATTAGTTAAAGCTTTGCAAAGCTCCTCAAATATGATTTATATGCCTGGAAATGTTTTGTCATCTCTAATGCAACTCTGGATAGTTTTACTTCATGCCATGCATCAAATGATGAAACTCAGAGCACTGACAAAAATATTGATCTATGTACGATTGAGCACAGATTTCTCTTTTAATATACTTTGCACAATTGGACTTTGGCAATATTTGACCTTAATATCTTAAGCTGAACTCCATTAGGCTTCTCTTCTCCAATGTTTTTAGCAGTTATGATGGGAGTTGCTAACTTCAATAATTATTGGACTTTACTAAGTTCTAAAATGACTGTTTCTCCTTTTGGATGGGGAAGTTCAGGTACATGGATGTAAACTAATTTGTTCAAGTAAATTATTTCCTAACTATCAAGACAGATATTTGCCATTCTAAATGTACAGCAGAAATTGTTTCTTAAAATTAATTACTTAATTTATTATTAAATTCTTGAAGAATTTAAAATTTGTTCTCAAAAATGGTTAAAAGCAAAAAATGAGGAAGTTTTGAACTCTCAGATTTTAGTATAGGTATAGATTGTATTTGCTTGCACAAGTGTGGAGGCAGAGGTGAATACACATCAATCTATTTTTTCTTAAGAAACAAAAAGTCATTATTTATTGAATGAAATAGTTCAAGAGAAGATGATGACTATTATTATCAATGTATATTTTTGTCTGTTCATACAAATAGCCAAATCATGTGAAATAGATGTTAATTACATTTGATAGAAAATAAGTAATTTCTGCAACTGCAGCAGTTTTTGCAGCCACTGAGTTCAGTGCACGCTGCTTACTCAAGTGACAACTTGCAAAATTTACAAAACCTGTCCTAATAAATATGAGGATTATGACAATATATTTGTCATCTCCTGGTATATGTTAAATGTCCTGGCAGAATCTGCAGATTTCACATGATAAAGTTCAGATTGAAGAATGAATTTATGGACCTCCTAGAACACTCAAACACAAAACAAGTGTTTATTTCAATTTGAACACTCAGTCTGGATAAAGGTATATTAGGAGGTGATAGTGCACAGAATAAATAATTTAACATTTTTCCTGCTTTTGTATTTTGCATAGTGAAATAAGTCTGACATAGTTTTAGTATCCTTGTCTATGCTTTTGCCCTTTGTGGCCATTTTTCCATGGAGTCAGACCTTGCATTAATAGGAATATGAGACTGCACATACTTGAATAATTTGTTTCCAAATAGCCTCTTTGCTTTTTCACCTTTACTCTTTCACATTTTACTTTACCATATTTCTTGATTTCTGTATGATCTCATTTTCTGCTAAAGATATAGCACCTTTGAACACCAGAACATCTCCATTTACTCTTTTTCTAAAAGAGACTGAGGGCGGTGTCTTAGGTTAAACAGGGTATGCCTGGTGTTTATGGTTAGTGTTGCATTTGTTCATAAGAGACAGGATCTTTATATTATCATAGATCATATTTCCATTATGCCCTCTCTTCCCAACAAATTACTTCACCATTGGTTTCTGGGTTAAACAAAAACATAACTGCAGGCAGAATCTGGTCAAAGGTGAAACAGCTGGATAAAGGACAGTAAGTGCTGTACATGTGGAATCTGGCATGGCTGGGCATGTTCAGACCTCAGCTATCTCTAATCAAATATTTTCACCTTTCTATAGTTGGTGCTGGAAGAGTTGTTCTAATGGCTTAAATATTAGAAAAATCTCAGCACATATAAGCAGGCCTGCTCATATACACTCTCCTGCAGAAGATCATGTGGCACACTTATGTAACCCAGAATTTCACCTATTTACATGTCCAGTATTTTGCTGTTTCAAGTAACAAGCACATGTTATCATTTTTGGGACTGATAACCATAGATCAAAATATAGTGTCAACAAATGTGAGTTTCTTTAAAAATTAGGTAAGTGCCATAAACCATAAGTATTGTGAGTTGTTTTCTCTGTATAAATATGGATTTTATCAAAGCAAAATGAAAGACTGGTGTTCTTTTCGGATTCCTCCTGCATTTCTGTGTAATATGTGGACTTGAAAAAAAGGAGTGACTCACTTCAAAATGAATTTTGAAGAAAAGTCACCACAGGAAAGAAAACAAGTTACATATACAACATTCAATCACGATATTGGCATATTCTTTATGGGTACCAATAATATATGAAGCAAAATATTGTAAGTGCTGGAGATGAAAATGAATTTATAATCCCCAGTATATGAGGGGATGAACTCAATCATCAAACTTCTTATAATGTTGTTGTTTGAACAGTTAAATAAGAGTTAAATTAAGCCTATTAATTTAAAAAGGGTTTTTTTGCTTTTTTAAAGTCTTCATAAAACCACAAATGTGAGTTTTGAATTAGGCTAGGGGAAATAAACATCCTTAACATTGTCAGAAAAGGATTATTATTACAGTAATTAATCAATCACTGCTTGCTCTAATAGATGATAAGGAAAACCAAAAGAGTTTCAACTCCTTGTTGAAGGAGGAATGAGGTTGTTTAGGCAGGTGTCTAATGTCATTTGCAACAGCCTTTGGCATTTGAGATATTTGTATGTGACTTGTGGGTGCCACCAGGACTTACAAGAGAGTGCTGCTTGGAAAGGCAGGAGGACGCTAGGTGAGATCCCTGGAACTTTTAATAGCACTGGAAATCTATGTTTATGCAACTGAATTGCATCCGCATATTGGGAGTCTCAGTTATCTCCCTTTTCCTCCCTATTGCCACCCTTCTTGGGAATCTATTTTCCTTAGTGTCCTGCTTTGAACTACCTCGTGTTAAGGTACTAGGTGTAAAATGTGAGATAGAAGATTCCCAAAATTTCTACATTTATGGCAGGCTTTAGGGCTAAACCCCAGGATATTGAGTCAGTGACCACTGAGTTCCATTTGAACTAATAATGCAAGCCCAGAATCCTCTCATGAAGTGGGACAGCATGTGATGTGGAGACAAGAAGTTCCTAAGAACTTCTTAAATTGTTCCTGTGACTTAAACAACACACTGTCCATTTTCAGAAGCATTTTGAAATTCAACTTAGATGCTCTGCTACAATTGCTCTTTCAGTTTGCATCAGTAATTTTAATTGAAGACTTCAAGGGAATAGACAAATGACAGGGATAAAAAGAATCAAAAGCTCTCTTCATAGCTTGAGGAATGTCTGTTTGTAGGCACTACTTAACGAATGCTCAGTAGCTCGGAGGGGCAGCACAGACTCAAGCTCTAAATCCGTATCAGGCAGAACAGATAGTGACACATGGATTTTCTGCAAGTCAGAGAGAACACAAGGATGTTGAATATCACGCCAGCCAACTGAAAAATCTGACAAGGTGCTTTTTTTTCACAAGGCAAAGGCCTCGGATGTAGACAGTAATAGTGTGTGGTATACAAAATATGGATACTTTTTGCAGTCTAGGCTTGTCTCTGTCCTGGTTATCATTCAATGAGTTCCTCACAATATAGTGAATATCAAAAGAAGGAAAATATGAAGAAAACACTAAAATAAGAACATCATGGAGATTAAAATTCAGTAACTTTGTGACAAAATTAGAGACCTTTCCTAGTCCTTTGATCAACATAAGGAAAAAATTACAGATATTAATGTGATGCCAAGTTATCTCAAAGCCATAGAAACACAAAAAATATAATAGAAAATTAATCTTAGAAAAAAGTAGCACAAGTAGGAAAAATTTCTAGCAACCTAAGTACTAGCTTCTTGTCTTTCTATTTACATACAGAGCTCAATGAATTGCCTGCTGTAAAATTTGAAAGAACAGGATATTGAAAAAGAATCTCTTAATTGCTGTTAATATTTCTAAGATGCAAGTATTAGTTTTACTGTCACCATCACACATTTAAAACTATAAGTCATATCCCTTTCCCCAGCTAAATTGAGTCTTAATATACGATATCAAATAAATAGTAAAACTGGCATTTTTTCCTTTGCCTTGTGTTTGAAACACCTTAAATATAATGTAGTCATACTTTGGCACTTTCCTCTGTGACAGGGGAACAGAAGATTTATTCTGTAAAATTTAAGATAAGATTCAAATTTAGGCCCCTTTAAACCAAAAAATAATTAAGAGTTTTTCTTTAAAGAATTCTGGTTACATAGAGACTCTGGATAAAATTTTGAGGACTAGTAATATTGATAGATTGTTAAAACAGGGTTAATTTCAACTCTACACCTCTTGCATAGTTTTGGCATTAATTATATGATGTGCAAGTTTTTATGGTGAGAAATACAAAGTGGATTAAATTAAATGGGATGCTGTGTACTGCAAAAAGGAAAAAAAAGGTTATATCAGTTTGTCTCAGCTATGAACTATCAGGGCATCTGTTAACTCTCTGCTCATGTCTGGTGCAAAGACCACAGCACTCACACTGTGGTTCCAGTCTCCAGACCCTCACAAATCTCCTTGATTTAAAAAGCCAAATTAACTTTTGAAATGAAAGAAGACTGGTACTGCAAAACCAGGCTGAGGTTTTAGCAAATAGTTAATCTTCGTATGTCTTGCAAACAAGAAAACGTAGCCAGGACTGCTGGTGTAAGGAACTATAGGTTTTGGTTGCACCTGATGCAAATATAGTGCTTCTGCTCTGCTTTGCATCATTTCATCATCAGCCTGGAGGATGCTGGAATACAAGCAGTAAATATAACACAAATTCACACTGACTGGCCTAACGTGGGTGGGAGAAATCATCCTCCACGATGCCTGAAGTAATTTTTGTTATTGCTGTTAGTTACTTTCCAAACAGTTGATTTTCTTACTCTGAACTCCATGGGATGATCAGCAACATATGGAGACAGAGAGAGATGTGCAGTCTCAGATGAAACATCCTAGCTTCCAAATAAAGCAGGGGTAGTAAGGGAAGCAGATAATACAAGCTGGTTTTATATGTGCTGCTCTGCTCTCACAGTCCTGCCTCAGCTGGCATCAGCTTGCAGTTGCAAGGCTGACACTTCATGGGGCCTTGGTGCATATTTAGAAGAGTGCTTTAGCCCAGAAATACATAAGACCAATGAAAAAACAGTCCTTCCTCAGGAGTCCAACTACCAGCACAGCTTCTCACTTTCCTAACACCGTGCCTTAACTTTGTGAGGCCAGTTTTCCTGGAGCCACTGGATGACAAGTGTCAGACAGGTCAGATAACTAAATTTCAGCCAGCTTCAGGTACTGTGGAAATCAAGCCCTACATGTATATGACCAGTGCACCTCTCGAGATGGGAACTGTGGTAAATAGTTGGCTACCAAGGGAAGGGAATGTTGTGGAAGAAAAGATTATCGGTTGGGTTTTGACTGGTAACACTTCAGAAAGACATGACCTGTTTGAGAAAGAGTACAGGTACTGTGGTGTGTGGTCATGATACAGCGAATGAGGTTCTGGAACTATTAACATTTCCAGATAACTGACAAAACAGATTTTAATTTTAACATATTTGCTTCTTTGGATTGAAGGCATTCTTTGTGCATACATAGTTCGTCTTTTCTGTTGCTCAAACTAGACAGCTTGCATCTCAGCATTAGGTGAGATGATGGTTTGTTCACATGATCTGACAATGAATAAACAGGGAACAGAATTAAGCATCTGTTTGAACTCACAAAAATGCATCCTTTTGCAGATATCCCCAATTCCTTCTGTCTTGAGTGCTTCACTTTTTATAAAGGTTGTAAGATATTAGCCTTACTGTGAAAAAATATGTATTAATGAAACTAGGTAATTATTTCCTAAGCCTAGTGACATTGTAGGGTCAATCGCCTGATAATGGCTTTGGGTTTGCTCTTATTCACTTAAATAATAACATTCATGGTTTTATAGATCAAGTGTGGTTTCTCCAATTTTCTTACATTTAAAGTAACCTCAGCTTCTTGAAAAATTCATCATATGCAGAAGATTGTTAAGGGTCTTGATGGTGTGTCCATGGACAGAAGCAAGGCCATGGGTCACTCCTTCCAGCATTTCTGACAGCTCATTCCATTTGGAGATCTCTAAGGTGCAGTAAAAATTCTGAGTGGTAGATGTTGGACCAACCTCTAGTTTTTTTTTCTAGGCTTCATCCTGTTAGTCATACAAAAGTAAAAGATGTCTGCTTGTGTGGTAGGTGTAGACATCTGCATTGTAGACAACTATATCTGTTAGCTGAACCTTATCTTTAATTTATGAATCTCTATCTCTAGAATAGATCAACTAATATAGAAAAAACTACCATTCCTGAGAGAACAACATCTAAAAAAGCCCAAGTTTGCATTGTTTACAGATGATTTAGCATCTTAAAGCTGGCCAAGTACAAGCTTGGCAGATGAAATGAAAGAACATATTTCCCCTTTCTTGATTCACACCGTTGAGCTATGACATTTCCCCACAGATTTATGTTTCTGGAAAGTTCAACCTGCAGTGACCAAAGATATTCATCAGTCAGAAGGGTCATCACCAGACTCCAAGAACCACTTTTGCACCATGCCTTTGAGCTGTTTCCTGGAAACTTTCACCAAAGGAAATTGAGCTTGCTGAAATGCGGAGAGTGAGAATCTTTCCTCGAGCTTGATTATGTGGGAGTGCTTCAGTTTATCCAGTCCATTGAATAACCTTGAGAATTGTAGGAGAGTTTTTGCCTTTCCAGCTTGAGCTTTTATCTGACTCAGCCGCAGGCCTTAATCTTTGTTTGCCTTAGAACAGCAGTCAGTCAAAATCACTCACTGTATAAAAATCTTTTCATGTAGATGCAGTCTTTTACCAGTGATGTTCACTCAGCATTTTAATCAAATGCAGGGGCATCTTTAAATACAGAGAGTCTTCTGTTGGCTGCATGAGGCTTCAGACAAGACAAAGCAATGTAACCTCCCAGAAAAGAATGTGGTATCAGCTCCTAGGCTGTCCTGAATAGAGAGAGATGCTGTTGAGTGTAATGTTCATCTCCAGCAGCTTGATTCAGCTCCAAATGCTAAAGCATGTCCTAGAAAGGCATTTTCAGGATTATTAACAACCATTAGTGCACAGATGCTAGATTTACATGAGGGCATAATAGCTCCTATGAATTCTGAAACATCTGGCAAATGGGATCAGGAATGCAATTTTGGTTGTTTTTGACTCATCCACTGAGATGTTGTTCCTCTGAGTCTGCTTGTGAGGTTTATTGTAGGTCTAGACAAATATAAATACCTCTTGGTGCTCAGCATTGGGCACCAAGTGGTTCTGATAGCTTGTCAGGACCTGAGATATCTCTTGTTGCATCTCAGTGCATTCGGTTTGCCTCATTGCTTTATTTCACAGCAATGCCAAGTCACTGTCAGGCAGCTGCTTCCGTGTTCCCACTGGTTTCCAGGCTTTCAGCAGAGCTCCTCAGGGGTCAGTACTGGAACAGGCACCATTTAACATCTTTGTTGGTGACTGGGACACAGGGACTGAATGTACCCACAACAAGATTGCTGATGACATCAAGCTGTGTGGTCACACACTGGAGTTCCACCTGGTTTAGTGGAAGGTTCACCTGTTTCTGGTATGGCAGGTGGGAGTGGATGATCTTGAAGGCCCTTTCCAACCCAAACCATTCTATGGCTCTATGTTCCAAAGGATGAAATCCAAAATTGCTCCATTTTGCTCCTTCAGGTCAAACTGCTTTGTTATGATCATATTAAAGGGTGACAATATCTTACATAGACTCCCTCTTTGAATAGCATTTGTATCTGACCCCTATACTAGATTTTGGATGGAGAAATAAACCAAAGTTACAAGGTAGCTTTCTGTGAACTTGTTTCTTTAACAATTAGCTTGAAGTACAGCTTTGGTGTCTTCAGCTTGTGGCCAAAGTTTAGGTAAGATAAATGAGATGGTGCCTTTTCTTTGTATTTCCCCCAAATTTGATGCAGGTCTGAAGTATGAAGATTTTGGTAACTACTTGGCCAAAAAATAGTATCAGCTTTGCAAGGGACAGGGTCCAGAATCATATTAGAGCTGGGGGCAGCAGTGTGTGGTAATCCCTTACACTCAGGTTGCTTCACAGATCATTCTTTCTGCCCTCAGACTTTCTAATAGGATGCCCTACTTCCACAACATGATGTTTTAATCACTAACCAAAGCTGCCCATGACTCTGATCATATCTGGACTGCACATAAATTGAACAAGAACATATAGTTTGTATCAAAAGAGTAAATAAAATCTATTTAGAAAGCTGTATTTATTATCCAATGATACCTAGCTAACAAACAAAAAGAAACAGATGTAATTTCAAGTGGTTTTCCAACATAAGATTTTAACAGCTTTATGAACAAAAATCTATTGATGGAACCTGGGAGGCTTTCCTATCTTCAGTTGATTATATTGTAAAATAGCTCAGTAAAGAGAGAAATTCTAGTTCAGGAAATGTGAAAAGGATTTGATATCAGGAAATACAAGCACTTTGTTGAACAGTGCTTTTACAAACATTCTGACCTTAAATATACTTTTTCAGTTTATCATTAACATATTTAGAAATTACTTTATTCATAGAAACCATGTTAGATTCCACAACCATTAGTTGAGATTCTCCAATTACTTTACATCAGAATCTGTCACTCTTCTTAAAAATGAAGACATTTGAGGCCAAAATGTGTTCTGAGATCTAATTTTATATGTTTTGGGGCCACATAACTGTAGAGTGATTATATATTTGAATGTACACTTCTCTTTTGCATTCCTAATGTAGTTGAATTAATTACCTAATAAAAAAAAATGCTATTTCTATACATTTTTAAAGAATGTTTCTCTTACATGTTATCACAATCCATGACTACAATAATGACCCATCAACAATATTATGAAACCCATACTCAATTTCAGCATAAAAATTCAAGTAAGTTGCAAGGATACCCTGTTTTCCAGAGGAAATAGCTCCATATGACCAAGTTCACTAATAACCAGCTCACACTTCAGAGGGATCAGCAAGTAACTATATCTGAGTTCTGCATCTGAGGATGCTAAACCATGACAAACAAGGAAAAGCTCTCATGCCATGTAATAGATAGTATGAAAATATTAGAGAAAAATGAAGTTCATGTCACTGCAATCTTCTGAACTTCAGTAAGTCTGTTGTATCCTTTCACGTAATCAGCTAATTTAATAAATTTTGCCTTTGGGAACTAAACTGCATTAAGCTAAAATGGCAATAAGAACTGAGAATTAAAAATACTCAGTTAAGAATTAAAAATCTAAATTCTACTTCTTTCTTACATTTTGTTTCTTCATAGAATTTTTTTGTTTATCTATTTGGCATTAGAAACAGCATGCCAGCTATAACATTAGCTTTGAAGCAAATCCTATTTGGATTTTTTTAAATAATGGTTTTCACCTTTACACTTCCTACTTGGCAAGTCCTAGAGAGTCCTACATAATAAATTAGAATCCAGGGTGATTTATTCTGACATATGAATATGACTATGATAAAAACATTGACTACAGTAAAAGAAGGATGAAATGAAATTTCCAGAAAAATCACTTCAGACTATTCCACTCATCATTTGTGCCTGCATGTGTTTCTGTGTCTGCTCCCTGCACTGTAACACACTAAAGGGATCTTTCTCTGCTGCTATGATCCATCTACAATTCTCTGTTATCAAAATTTAGAAAATTATCTTCATAGTGACTCTGGCCACCATTAAATGGGTTTTCTACAGAGGCAACAAAAATCCCAAATTAGCATTTCTTTATTTCAATGTCTTGGTGAGAAATAGAAGGATAAATTATGCACATGGGATAAATTATGCTGGGGAGAGATGGTACAGAGTGACAAGCCTGCACAAACACAGGAATACATGACTTCAGTCCCTAGTAACCAGCTGTACCCATAGAAAGCCCAACTGGACTTAAAGAACAAAAACCATAGAACAATACAGTGGTTTGTGTTGAAAGGGACTTTCAAGATCATCTGCTTCCCTTGCCACCCACTAGACCATGTTGCTCAGCCTGTGTGCAGCCTGGCCTTCAACACTTTCAAGGATGAGGCATCCACAAATTCTGAGCAAAAGTCTTTACCATGAGGGTGGAGAAACACTAGGACAGCAGTCCACAGAGGCTGTGAAATCTGTGTCTTACAAAATTTTCTCAAGATCCTGTGAAAAAAAGTTATCCTCATTTTAAGCAGGGGGCTAGTGACTGAAGGTGCCTGCCAACTGAAATCATTCTATTATTCTCTGACTGTCTTTTCTTATAGAAGATGACAACTACATGGAAACTGAATTCATCTTCCTTCAAAAGAGTTTCACCCATACATAGACCTGATATGACCTTTCAGACAGTGATTTGCAATATTTATCAATCCGTGAACATGATAATGTTTGCTGTGGTGGTCCAGATCTTCAGAGCAGCTTTCAATAACTTTGGGAGAAGTTTCTTTTATTTCATGAGTTTTCACAGATTCTTTTTTAATAGGAAACAAATGCCTATGTGTCCATATGCCACTGAAAACTCTTGTTATGATGGTTCTAATGAGAACAGTATTGGATCTGACTCAACTGATTATTTTGCAACACCATCCTTTATAAAGAAATAAATTTGCACTTAGTAGTCTGTGCTCTCTATCTCTTTTCTTTCCATGAATACTTCCCTTAAGTAAACAGCCTATAAATCATAGCCCATTTTTATGCAGGGAAATGCAGAGATCTTTTCTCCCTTAAAATACTGTGAAATGGGAAAAATAAGCTACCTGGCATTTATTAGCAAGAATTTTTTACCAAGAAACCTACCTTTTCTACATATTAACACAGAAAGTCATATGGAAAATATATGCATTCATGGAGAGAGTGAGACTCAGAAATCTATTTCCTGTTCTATTTCTCATATAAAAGAATAGAGGAACATTCATAATTACCTGTTTCCATTTTCCCATCTTGTGCTGCAGGCCCATCAGGAATTACACTCTTCACCTGGAGAAACTCATCCGGCTCATCCCCACCAATGATGGTAAATCCAAACCCCATGTTGCTTTTCTTAAGAGTTGTGCTGAGGAAAGTCCCCTTCAGCTGTGATGCATCGCGGGTGAAGAGTGGTTTTTCTACATCAGTCAACACAAACAAGAAAGACAAAAGTTCTGATCTAGTCGCAACATAGCAGGGACAGAAGATAACAATATCGGTTGGCACCAAGTGGCAGTGTATCAAAGGCAAGAAAATAAAGAGTGCAGGCATTCCAGGAAAAATATTTGTGAGTTCTTGTACTAATACAAAGCTAAAAACATATATTTTATCTATGGCAGATCAGCCATAAATAAAAAGATATAAATTTCCTTTGATATTGGAAATCCATTTAGAAGTGGATATTGTGTAGCTAAAATAATTACAACAATAAAAATGATCTGTGAGGTAATTTAAAAACCTCTTTCCCAACCTATAAATTCAGCTTTGTCTACAAAGTAATACATTCTTCATAACTTCCCTCCCAACCACAATGAGGAAAAGATCCCCTGTGAATGTCTCATTCCATTTGTTACCAAGAAGAGGTAAAAATTAGACAAGCTTTTCTCTCCAAACACATGGGGTTTAGGCATCCAACAAGTGACACACACGACTGCTGTGCAAACCTCGTGTCCCCCCTCGGCATGCCTCAGGGTGCAGTGTGGGTGCCGGGGGGTCCCCTGCTGTGCTTGGTGAGGGCGGCTGGGGAAGGTGCAGAGTTGGTGGCCCCAGCTGCTCCCCTGGGGCTGCAGTGGGGACATAACGTACAGCTGCACTGGGTGAGGGAGGTTGGGGAAGGTGCAGGGTTTGGTGACCCCAGCTGATCCCCT